>LR550121.1:0-155664 GCA_900536415.3 Caenorhabditis sp. 38 MB-2015
ATAATAGCATTTTCGTGGATGGGAGTTTTGTTTTCAATTGTGGAGTTTCTTGTGAAACCGGTGAGTAGTAATGGATGAAATTTATTGACTTGGAAACCTGGTACCCAGAATCTAGATATTTGACTTCTAGTATCGGAGTTTTAGACTTCGAATTCTCACTTCTCCATACTAAAATTGTGATTTCTAATTCCGAATACCAAGATCTCAAAACTGTAGTTTAGATACACCAGCCATCTAAACCTCTTATTCTGAATTCTGTTTGTCTTCACTCAACCCAAATTCGCATTCCAGGTCACTCACAACTACAAATCTTGTCTTCTAGTCTTCAACAACTCGAAAATATTCGACTTTTCACACTTTCTCAGCCTCATGCTATTAAGTAAACCTCCTCTCCCTCAATTAGAAACATTCCACTCAATTTTTCAGTGTTTTTCGGTGGCTCATATGCAGTGACAATTCACATTCTGACGATCCAGTTTATCTATCGATATTGGGCACTTTTCAAGTCTTACAACGTGAAAAAGTACTTTGATACATTCCAAAATGCTCTTCTCTGGTTTGCATCTTGCGTCATCTGCTTCACATCTTGGTCAGGCTTTCTTTATCTCGGCAAACCAAGTGAATATCTCAATGACTATATGAGATCGGAAATCAAGCAGTTCTATGGGAGGAACATTGAGGATATCTCCTACTTGGCAGCAGTTGTAGAAACCAGGTCAGAAGATTTGAATTGGCGAGGATTTGTTGGGCTCGTTGGGTTATTGACAATCACCATTTCGCATTATATAACAATAGCGATCTATGGTGTGAATATGTATTGGAAGATGAATGATACATTAAGTTCACTATCCGATCATATTCAAGCTGTTCATAAGCAATTGCTGAAAACTCTAATGATACAGATAGCAGTCCCCACTATCCTAGTCTTCCTCCCAATGATATCCGTCTTCATCATACCATTTCTTGGCCTTGATGTTAGCATTCCAATGAGCCCATTCATCAGCTCCCTATCCATCTATCCAGCCATCGATGGAATCGTTGTACTATACTTCATCGAAGACTATCAGAATGCTGTGATTGGTAAAAAATTCTAAGAAATGTGTTGATGTTTAACCCTATTATTTCAGCAAAGTGGCATCATGCTAAGAGACCTTTCAGACTTCCAAACCTGAGATTCATGTGTACAACAATTTAATTACATAATTCAATGAACTTTTTTGTGTGATACTAAAATCAATTCTAAAATCAATTCTCCGACAGGTGCAAAACCAAGAAATCAAAAAAAAAAGCATCTCAACTTCATTTTCAAAGTTATTCAAAATATTTCAAATGATTTTGAGTTTCTTCTGGTTAGCTCCTTGGATCTATCTACGTTGGTTTTCATCTACACTATGCTCCTTGTCTACATTGCTAGTATCACAGTTTTATTCCCATTATTTGTATACGTAAATAGGATGAATCGAAAAATTGACCAAATTGTAAATCTACCTCTCTCAAGCAAAAATATAACGAATATTTCTTTCAGTCCCCATATTTTTCGATAACTCATCATTTTTACAAGGTCACCGTGTTCATGGAAATACTACTGTATTTATTCGCGCTCTCATCTATCGGTCGATTGTTTGTAGAGTGAGAAAAGAGTTCCTATTTAAGCTTCCATGAATCAATTATTAATTACAGAGACAGTGTATTTTTCATGGCAATGTTTTTTTTTATTATTTTTTATGATATATTCCACAATTTGTGTAGTTACACCTGTCCAGAATATTCTCATATTCTTTTTATCTCTTCAAAGATGTACTATATCCTAATATTTGGAGATATACTATCCACCTCGTTCATCATTCAAATATCCTATTTATTTTGTAACAAATCGAATGTGCAAACAATGTTAGGAATGCAGTTTCGAAAAGCTAGAACATGGTTGATATTGTGTTGTGGAGCACCAGCTGTGGCGGATAGCTCAAAAGAAGGCTCACATGTAAAACCATCTGCAAGTCAAGTTGTACCAGATGCCGTCATTTCGAACAATCTGAAAACGTTGAATGTGACATGCTAATAGAACTTGTGAATCTCATTTTGTGTGTGCTCCACGATCTTCAACGTGTACGGACACATGAAATGTGCGAAACATAAATTATATTACTTTAATTTAAGTTTCTTGAGAATATAATTTTTATTGATTTGTTAATTAACTGATAAAACTGGTTTCTTAGATATTTTGGGCGGTTTCATTAGTACTGAACCCCTAATATTGACATTTTAATGCCTAGGGTGTGTCTAGGTTAATCGTAGGCGCCCACAAGGTTTTTCTGAGCTAAGTGAAGTGTCCTCAACCTTTTTGTCAAGTAGAACATGGTTGATATTGTGTTGTGGAGCACCAGCTGTGGCAAGCATAAAGCCAAGCAAGAAATGTATTATTCTCGGGGCTATGTGGGTGTAAAACAATATTAGAAGTAAACACATCGATATATCTTTCTGGGAATATAATTCATAATAAGTAAACAGAAGAATGCAGATTCCAGTGATATATTCTTTCTAAAAACTCATCACCTCAAATATTTTGAAGAACATTTCTAAAAAAAATACAATTTCAAGGTCCAAATAATCAAACTCACTTTTAACTCTTATTCGATAATCGACTATAAAATATAGAACAACTACACCATCCATAGCGGGATATAAAGAGAGAGAACATGTTAATGGGCTGGTGGGAAAGACTATATTCAAGTGAAAAAATGGTAGAGCATAGGTGATTAGAGCTGGAGTGAAGAGAATTATTGTTGGAAGAGTTATCTAGAATTTTTGTTGTTATTTTTCTTGCAGAAAATACTGCTCACTTGTATCACTAATGTTTTAAACAACTGCTTGTGAATTTTCTGTAGGTGCCTTGACAGTGAAACCATTTTCTTGTTCATATTTTTAAACATTAGTGTTCCACATGTTATGATAACTGAATAATGTGAAAATATAACAAATAGAAGACCGATTAGGCAAAATCCTTTGTAGTGGATATTTCCATGTTCATCATGGGTGATGGCTGCGAAATAAGCTAGATCTTCAATTTGTAATCCGTAATCCATCAGCATTTCATCCCTTAGAATTATCATCATGAAGAATAACATCATGGGACTTCCCTACCTTAAATACTGGTGTGAAGTTTCACAGGAATCTGCAATGTATAGAAGTAAAAACCATGCAGTGGAACATGTCAACGTTGTGAGAACCCATATGATACATGTTTTGAAGTATTTTTCAATCATTTTGACCTCAAAGATAGCCCAATATCGATAAATGAATTGGATGGTTATAAGATGAATTGTGCTTCCATACCAACTTGCAAACAAAGTAAGAAGTATCTTAGCCAAGAATTTTTGCCTCATAAGACTGAAATATACAAGACAGGAGTTGTACACATGTGTCATCGGTTTGAGAAAAATTTCGATTGAATCTAGAACAATCCCCATAATTGAGAAAGTGATGATGAGATATTTGTAACTGCCAAATAGACTGTGAGAATGATGATAAGCAATGTGAATAACACAAGAGTTGATAATCAAAGTAGCAAAGAATCCAACCTCAGAGATATGGTTAGAAAAATCAATCCAATATTCTAACATAGTTTCTGGAGCTTTAAAAATGTGAATGAAAAGTTTGTTTGTTTAGAGGAACAGCAAAATTTCACCAGAAAACAATTAATATACCTCCAGTGGGAGATTCAACTTGGAATACGGCTAGCTAGATTTCATTGAAATGGGTTAATTTTGAATTCTAGTGTGGATGAGAACAGAAGTGAAAAATCTAGCTATAGAAATATGGTTAGAAACGTCAATACAGTATTCTAACATGATTTTTGAAGAAATATAGGAATATAAGTAAACGGTTTTGACTTTAAAAAAAACCTTTTCAACACTCTTCTTATTTATTTCTCAATTTCTTAGAATTGATATCGTTGTGAGAGTTATACATTGTTTAAATTGTGGACTATTATTATTAGAATCCAATTTTGGTTTTGTATTTCTACAAGCATTGAAGCTTATACACTTGACCATCTTGTTGAGCACAACTGAAATTCAATATATATTTTTAAAAAATCGAAAAACCATTACACATACAAAAAAAAATTAGAGGACCCTTATATTATTCTGGGACCCCTATACTAAGATAGAACCAGTAATTGTTTGAAGAAAAGTAAGATAAAAATCGGAACAAGTTCAACTCAATCTGATTTTGAAATTAATAGAGCGAGATGGAAAGGCGCAAAGCAAGTTTTCGAACAAATTTTTAGACCAAGATTAATCAACATTTATTATATATGCACTTACTTTAGGCTTCGAAGAGCTGGAAAAAGTTGATCGGTCGTCTAGTTCAACCTAAATATGATCTAGAAAAATGTTCAATGGAATCATTAGGTGTTTTTGATAGTTATTTTTACGTGATTGACGTTTTGTTTTGTTCATTTCGAATTATTTTTTTTTGTTCTCAACATTATCCCTTTTTATTCTGTCCAATTTGTTCTCTCTCATCATAGAGAGACGCAGAGAAAAACAGATTGGTCATTTCTCTTTTTCTCTCTTATCTATTTTTTTGTTCAAATTTTATTTTTATTTGTCCATAACACTACATTATAGTATACTAATCAATAAAACCCCTAATATTTTCATGAACATGTCTTCAGAGATGAATTCCATCAGATCGAAATTGAATGTATTGTATTGTCATGGATTAGGGTCATCGATCAATAATCGACATGGAACACAATTAAAAGCATTTTTCGAGAAACATTATAAGGATAGTGTGAATTTCGAACGATTTGTGTATAAAAATCCAGGAACTATTGATCATATTTGGAATATTGATGAGTGGAGAAATGATATTGAGCAGAAAATTGGTGAGTTGAACAAGTTTTTCCAGATGTGCTCTTTTTTTTGCAGAAAATCAAACATATGTTATCATATCAACCAGTGCTGCGGGTCATTGTGCACTGAACATTGCTAAGTCAAAGCCCAATAATATTCTTGGACTATTTTTATTCTGCCCGGGAACATATCTGGATCTTAGTTTTGTCAACACCATTGCTCCTGGAGCACTAGACATGCTGAGAAAGAAGGGTTCCTTGGTCTATCCACCCTCTAGAAATGGACACCCTGCATTGATCAACGTTGAGACCCTGCAGAATTATTCTGATGTATGTCTAGTTTCCAGCGACTCCTGAAAATCAAGAACTTCCAGACTTGTGTGACCAAACCATCTGGTGAGATTGATATCAAGTGCCCTATAACTATTGTGCATGGAACTCAAGATAATGTAAGTACTTTTATTTTATGACTAGAACTCTAACAATATTTTCAGCAAGTTCCTTATGAAAATTCGCTAAAACTGATCAAACGGTTGACGTCGAAACATGTGGATTTGGTGACAATTGAGGGTGCTACACATTATTTTGATGTAGATGAGAGGATACAGCAAAAACTGGATGAGTTTATCGCAAAAGTTTGGAAGCCAACGGGATGTAAATTATGAATTGGGTGGTATTTAATTTATTATAAAAAATATTCATTTCAATCAATTTTCTTCTTGCCTAACGACACAATCCCACTAGAAAAAACTAGTTTCAACACTAATCCGATCAATAAAAATAGAACAATTGAACCAGAATACCAAATAGTTAAAACATCCAATCCGATTCGTTGGATGAAGTTCAAATGTCGAACATAGGGATCCATATTTGGAAAGGGTCCAAATCTCGCCACAAACTCTGTGTACTTCACAACTAGATCCTTCGGCTTTACCGGTTGATTTTCGAGCATTTCAGCGATTCTTCGCGCATGATGGGTATAGCTCTCATCATACAATATAGCATGGATTAATCTTCTTACTAAATCAAAGTTATTCAGTTCTTCTTTCTTGATCGTGATAGCTGCTCCTAGTCTCGCATACATTTTCGCATTTCTAGGTTGATCCCAAAAAACTGGCACCATTAATGCCGGTTTGCCGGAATAAGCAAGCTCGTTGATACTACCCAATCCACCATGGGTGAAGAATGCGGTAACTCGTTTGTCATCTGAGAAAAGAATGTATGTTCTATGGTTTGTAGCATTAACTCACTTAACAGCGCAGTTTGTGGGACCCATTTTGAGAAGTAAACATTTGTCACATGCTCCGCCCATTTGGTATCATCCGATTCATATTTCCAAATAAATGTAACATCTGGCAACGATTCAATAACTCGGAGTAATGTTTCTCTGAAAACATATTTCAGACGAATGATATGAATTGAATACAAACCTGTACGGGATAGGCATGCTCTTTGATAAAATCACACTTCCAAATGAGATCAACATTGTTCTATTGCGTAATCCTAGTACTTCTTCCCATTCATTGTCGATTTTTTGAGATCTAATATGTTCCATGTGGACAGAGACTCCACCGATAAATACAGTCTTCTGAATTGTTGGCCGAGGAAAGTCTACAAACGCATTAGCATTTGTAAAGTGAACCGATGTTGATGCCAATAACTCCCTCCATGGAGGCATGTCTACTTGATAATTCTCTGTGTATTGTTTTTCTTCCGCATCAAATGATCCTTCTATACTTTTCCGCATGTACTGAAAAATAGATTTTTTTTGTTTATATATATTTTTTTGAATCCTCACATAAGTTCTTTTGAAGTTCTCATATCTCTCCAATAAATTCATCTGATCATCGGTTTCAGCAAGCACAGAAGGAACGTAGCTCGAATCATCGGGCTCGCCAAGGTACACATTCAAGTTTTCATACAATGTACAAGAAGTGGTGAGAATCATTTTCCGGATGCCTAATCTATAAGCCAATCCAAACCCACAAATGGATAGTGGTTCATTCAAAACTACATCAAAGTTTCTAGTCTTCAATTCGTCTAGAATTTGTGGTTGTCGGAAGATACTGGCGCACACTTCAACCAAGTTGTATTGAAAGAATGAATAGTACTTGGAATACAACTCTGCTTCGTAAGTACCAGTCCAAAAAGATCCATTTCTATTCAATACAATATTTTGTCGAGCTATATCATCTAAATCAATAAATAATACATCTTTCGTCGATGTTACTCCAGTTTTATTTCTCATTTTTACATCAACCAATGGAACAAGAATCGTCTAAAATATTTTTTAAAAATATTTTAAATGAACAATTTTAACAACTTACCACATTATGACCAGCATCAGTCAATGTATCAGCTAACTGTCCCATAAAAAATGAATGACTAGTAGCATAGGCTGGGGAGTATACAAGAATATTATAGGCATTCACTGAAGTTAAACATATTATAAGAAGAAAGAGGAGCATAATTTGAAAAAAAGAAAGGTAGATTGAAAGAAAAAACCACCCTTTTATATCATCTCGAAAATGATGACAATTGAGATTATGATTGATTACAACAAAATAAATCAAGTAGAAATCAAGTAGTACAAAATATTTTAACTCGCAGTGTTTTCTAAATTCTTCAGAACCTTTATGCTTTATTTCAACCCTGGCATATAACAGTATTTATCGTAAAGCCTATAAGAAAATATTTTTTGAGCATTTTAAATTTTTTCTATAATATATGTTATCACACTAGGTCACAATACAATTGTGACCATTATCGTTGTCTGGGTCATTATCACTTTTTTAAATTTAAAAATATTTTTGTTTGAATTTCAATAGAGTTTTTTTAAAAAACCACATTCAGTATACATACTCAATTTCTGGATATTTGTTGTTAATCATAAAATATTGTGACCACTTAGTGATCTTAATTATCATCATTTTCACTCTCAAACAAAGACTATTTAAACAATAGAAAAATCAACACACTCCCATTAAAAATACATGTTGGTTTTCAAATTTGTTTTGACATGGTTAACATCAGTTAATGCGTACAATATTCTTCAAAAAATTGAAAAACAAAAATATTGTCATTGCGAAAAAATATGCGTGGGCTGTTATATTTTTCAATATTCTTAACATCGCTTAATGCCTATAATATCTTGGTATACTCTCCAGCTTATGGGGCTAGTCATTCAATTTTTATGGGAAAGTTAGCTGATACTTTGACTGATGCGGGACATAATGTGGTAGGTGTATTTTTTTCTTGTAATATTATGTTCATCCAGGTTTTTAGACTCTTCTTGTACCAGTGATGGATGTCTCAAGAAGAAATATCACCGGGGTGAAGACCACAAAAGATGTTGTATTTGTTGATCAAGATGAGATAGCTCAAAAGAAGTTTCACGAACGTAAAAGTGAATTTGCTAAATTATGGACACATAGTTATAAAGCCGAAGACTTTCACGATAATCTATTCGTTCTTCATAACAATTTCATTGGAGCTTGTGCCAACCTGATCCGAAATTCGAAAATTTTCGATGAGATGAAGGATCGTAACTTTGATGTAGTTCTGACTGAACCATTTTCTATCTGTGGGGTCGGATTCGCTTATAGATTGGGAATTAGGAGAATAATTCAAACATCATCTTGCACATTTTTCGATTATATGAACACTTATCTTGGTGAACCTGAGGAGCATAGCTATGTTCCTTCGTTATTCGGACAGACTAGTGATGAGATGAACTTATTTGAAAGATATGAGAATTTTAAAACCACCTATGTAAGTTCATATAAGGTTCTATATTAGAAAATTTGATTATCTATGATTTACAGTACATGATCAAGAGTGTGGATAGGTTATTCGATGAAGAAGAAAGACTCTACACGGATAACTATCAAGTAGAACTTCCCCCATGGAGGGAGTTATTGGCCTCAACATCGGTCCACTTCACAAATGCCAATCCGAATATTGATTTTCCTCGACCAACAATCCAGAAAACAATTATGATAGGAGGAATTTCAGTGGATATGGATGGTATAAGATCTCAAAAACTAAGTGAAGAATGGGAGAGTATTTTGAACCTACGGAGTAAGACATTTTTAATCTCATTTGGAAGTATGGTGAAATCGGAAGATATGCCAGTTAAGTACAGGTTTGTGAATATTTTTTTTCTTAATTTAACAACTAACCTACGTTTCAGAGAAACTATGTTGAAAACCATTGAATCATTCCCAGGTGTCACATTTATTTGGAAATACGAGTCATATGATACAAAATGGGCCGAGCATGTGACAAATGTTCACTTCTTTAAATGGGTCCCACAAACTGCTCTGTTAAGTTAGTCATATGTTCCGGACCGACTAAAAAAATTATTTTTTCAGACGATAAACGAATTTCTGGTTTTCTAACTCATGGTGGTTTGGGCAGTACAAACGAGCTTGCTTATTCTGGGAAACCTGCATTGATGGTGCCAATTGCATGGGATCAAACTAGAAACGCAAAAATGTATTCTAGACTTGGAGCAGCTATCACGATCAAGAAATCTGATCTTGATAACTATGAACTAGTCAGAAGGTCAATTCAATCAATATTGTATGATGAGAGCTATACGAAGAATGCACAGAGAATAGCTGAAATTCTTGAGAATCAACCTGTGAAGCCGAAAGATCTAGTTGTGAAGTACACAGAATTTGTGGCGAGATTTGGACCCTTTCCAAATATGGATCCCTATGTTAGACATTTGAACTTCATTCAACGAATCGGATTGGATGTTTTAACTATTTGGTATTCTGGTTCAATTGTTGTATTTTTGTTTGTCACCATTGTGTTAAAATTCATTTTTTCTCGTCTATAGATTTCAATTAGCAAGAGAAAACGTGAATAAATTTTTTTAAAACATGAAAAACAAAACAATCTTTCATTAGGGAGGGGTCGTGAACAATTTCAGAACAACATGTTTTTGAAAAAATAGTTCAAATCATCCTTCTCACTAAACTACAAGATCCATTTAAAAAATTGAAAAACAAAAATATTGTCATTGCGAAAAAATATGCGTGGGCTGTTATATTTTTCAATATTCTTAACATCGCTTAATGCCTATAATATCTTGGTATACTCTCCAGCCTATGCTACTAGTCATTCAATTTTTATGGGGAAATTGGCTGATACATTGACTGATGCTGGACATAATGTGGTAGGTGTATCTAGAAAAATAGATTTGATGAAAAAATTCAACCTGAATTTTCAGACACTTCTCATTCCAGTGGTTAATGTGCTAGGAAAAAACACCACTGGTGTCAAGACGACTAAAGATGTTGTATTTTTTGATCTAGACGAGATAGCTGAAGAAAGTCCTCGTGCAAAAAAAGCATATTTTTCGTATCTAGCCAACCTATGGATTCAAATTTATGAAGCGGAAGATTTTGAAAAAACCTTCTCTATCCTTCATAAAAAAATGATTAAAATATGTGCCAATTTAATTCAAAATATTGAAATTTTTGATGAGATGAAGTCCAGAAACTTTGATGTAGTTCTAATTGAACCAATGTCCATCTGTGGAGTTGGATTTGCTTATAGATTGGGGATTGAGAAACTAATTCTAACATCGTCTTGTACAGTTTTTGATTTTATGCATGAGCATCTTGGTGAACCTGCTGAATATAGTTATGTCCCTTCGATCTTCGGACAGACAAGTGATCAGATGAACTTGATGGAGAGATATGAGAATTTTAAAATGAGTTATGTGAGTTGAATGAGAACTTTGACATGTACAAAAATGTTCATCTTCATTTTCACCTTTTGTTTATCATCATGCCAGACAGTTGAACTTTTAGTGTGATGTTTAATATATAGACCACATAAAGAATTGTTTATGATAAACAAAAGTGGTTCTATGTTTTTAAGAAAGGAAATTTCGATACCCTGTTTTATTTTCAGTATTGTATCCAAACTATGAACAAGGTGTTCGATGAGGAAGAGCGAATATACACGCAAAACTATCAAATATACATCCCACCATGGAGGGAGTTATTAGCTGCGTCTTCACTGTACTTCACAAATGCCAATCCGAACATTGACTTTCCAAGGCCAACAATTCAGAAGACTATTTTTATAGGAGGAGTTTCAGTGGATATGGATGATATAAGATCTAGAAAACTTGACGATGAATGGGAGAAATTACTGGAAATGCGAGAGAAAACAATGTTAATCTCGTTTGGGAGTATAGTCAGATCAGAGCACATGCCAATTACATACAGGTTTCGAAATTTTGATTTTTGATCAGACATTTTGAATTATTCAGAGAAACATTACTTCGAGTTATTGAATCGTTGCCAGATGTTACATTTATTTGGAAATATGAATCAGATGAAACAAAATGGGCGAAGCATGTAGAAAATGTTCACTTCTTCAAATGGGTTCCACAAACTGCGCTGTTAAGTGAGTAGACGATGCTAAACTTTTTTGAACAAGATTTCTTATAGATGACAAACGAGTCACTGCATTCTTGACTCATGGTGGATTGGGTAGTACCAATGAACTTGCTTATTCAGGAAAACCGGCATTGATGGTTCCAATATCTTTTGATCAAACTAGAAACACCAAAATGTATGCGAGACTAGGATCAGCTATTACTATTAAGAAAACTGATCTTGATAACTATGAACTAGTCAGAAGATCAATTCAATCGATATTGTATGATGAGAGCTATACGAAGAACGCGCAGAGTATCGCAAATATTCTCGAGAATCAACCTGTGAAGCCGAAAGATCTAGTTGTGAAGTACACAGAATTTGTGGCGAGATTTGGACCCTTTCCAAATATGGATCCCTATGTTAGACATTTGAACTTCATTCAACGAGTCGGATTGGATGTTTTAGCTATTTGGTATTCTGGTCACATTCTTGGGTTTTTGTTCATTGTGATCATGCTGAAGCTCATTTTTTCTCGTTTACTATTTTCAAGAAACAAAAAGAAAATTGTATAAATTTACTTTTCATGTTTTCTCCATTTCATTATTAAGTCATCAAATAAATATGATAACGAAAAATCATCTTGAAAAAATCATATCAAGAAATCATAAAACCGAAGAATCAGCGAAGTGAAAATCATCATGACATCAATAAGTATCTAAACTACTCCTGATAATGGACAACTTCAGTATATAAATTTTTTCACTTTAACTGATTAGAACTTCAGATGTTGCTAAGATTCTTATTGTTATTCATTGTTTCTTCTTTGGTAACTGCTCAGCTAGAAGAAAAAGAAGAATGTGACTACAGTTTTGGTGAACATTGCTATTCAGCACACACAAATGCTTTATCAGAAAGTGATGCTGAAAATGTTTGTCAACAAGAATGTGGACATCTTGTGTCAATTCAGTCGTGGGAAGAAAATTCGTATATTCGAAATATGTTTTATGATACAAACACATATAGTTATATTCGAATTGGCGCAACACTTCAAAACAATATTAACTCATGGATAGATAATTCTTCATGGACTTATCAAAATATTGGATATCAGAATGCTAACTTTGGATCCTGTTATAGTATGGCTTTGACAAATGATGTTGTTGGTGCTGGTAAATGGATGAGTAGCCAATGCTCAAAATCTCTCCCATTTGTATGTAAAAGGGAGAATGGGGCGAATTGCGGAGCACCAACATTGGATCCAAATCAATGTGATGGGGCGCAGTTTATAGAGTCGGAAGGATACATCTATTCACCGAATTATCCATTGTCATATGTTTCCACGAATCATTCATGCTCCTATATTTTTAGTACATCTTTGGGCAATTCCGCAGTGATTAATTTCACTGATTTTGTGATTGACACCACTACAATTATCGGGTTATATAATTCAGTCGATGATGAAGATCCATTCATGATGTTTGATTATTATAACTCACCATCTGGCGTATATACATCATCTTCTAACACAATGAAACTTGTCTTCCATTCGAGAGATTCAATCTCGACCAACAACAAGACTTATCGATGGAGCGCATTCTTTTCATCCCTCTCTACAACCACCTCAACTCTCTTGACAACAACCCAACCACCAGTTACTACTTGTGGAAATCAAAGATTCTTGGTACCACCAGCTACCATAGAGTATCCCTACTTTCCCGGAAAACTGCCTTCAGATCAGAACTGCATTTACAGTGTATCAACGGGTTTTGGGAACAGGTAGGGCTATTTCATAAACTACAATGTACATACATATAATCAAAATTTGTATTATAGAATCCAAGTATTTTTCGAGTACACGGAATTGTATAACCGTGGCAGTGTTGTGGTTTATGATGGAGCATCGACATCTTCTCCGGTTCTTCTCTCATTGCAAAACGGGCCGACTGGTTGGTACAACAGTACATCTAATCACATGTTGTTGTATTTGAATACTTATTCGAGTTATGATCGGTTTAGAGCGTATGTTCGAACAATTGTATGAATATTATGAAGCGATAAAGATTTTCTCATTTGAAATTGAGCACAGAAGATGCTCTCTATTAACATAGAATGTGGTTAGAATAAAACTTCAATCTAGTTTTATTAACATTGAAAAATTGAACATGAATATTCATTTCGATAAGGTTCAAAGTGCGCATGCCTAAAGATATAGTTGTGAAGTACACAGAGTTTGTCGCTAGATTTGGACACTTCCCAAACATGGAACCCCATGTTCAGAATTTGAACTTCATTCAACGAACCGGGTTGGATGTTCTAGCTATACATATTTTATTCTGGTTACATTCTAGTATTTTTGTGTATTATCATGGGACTGGTTTTCATTATTTCTCGCTTAAATATTCCGATACATAAAAAGAAGAAGAGTGATTGAAATCTAGTAATAAACTATTTGTATTTTTGATGTTCATTCACAAAAAAACTGTTCTTCTAGCCAATGGATGTCACACTAACTACAGTTATTTTCTATCTTCTTTCATTCGATCATTCATTTTATGATCTGACTTATCATCATAATAAATGTTATATAAAGTGCGGTTCGACCGATAAGTTCCATTTGGAACTATGAAAATCCTTACTTGTTTTTTGATATTTATATCATCAGTTAGTGCATATAATATTCTGGTATATTCTCCAGCTTTTGGAAGTAGTCATTCAACTTTTATGGGAAGGTTGGCTGATACATTGACTGATGCTGGACATAATGTGGTAGGTTTTTCATTCATTTTTCCCAAACTGACCACTTCTTTCTTTAGACTCTCCTTGTTCCAGTGGTAGATGTGTTACGGAGAAATATAACCGGGGTGAAAACAACGAAAGATGTTGTCTTTGTTGATCAAGATGAGATAACTGAACGCAATTTTGGTTCATACAACTGGGCTGATTTTTGGATGCAGACTTTCAAAGCAGAAGACTTGATCTATTCACAAGTGATTTTTCAAAATAACATGGTTGAAACGTGCAAAAATATATTCCGAAACACTGAGGTTTTGAATGGAATGAAGGCTCGCAACTTTGATGTACTTCTAAGTGAGCCGTTGTCAATCTGTGGTGTTGGATTGGCTTATAGATTAGGTGTCAGGAAATTGATTCAAACATCGTCATGTATATTTTTCGATTATATGAATGCTCATCTTGGCGAGCCTGATGAGCACAGTTACGTGCCTTCGGTATTCGCGGAAACCAGTGATCAAATGAGTTTGATGGAGAGATATGAAAATTTCAAAATAAAATATGTAAGTGACAAACACAGCTTTTCCTTAATTTGAACAATGTGAATTTTGCAGTACTTATTCAGAAGTATGGACTCGTTATATGATAGAGAAGAGAAAATATACACTGATAATTATCAAATCGAAATTCCTCCATGGCGAGAGCTATTGGCCACAACATCAATGCATTTCACCAACGCCAACCCGAACATTGATTTTACTCGACCAACAATCCAGAAAACTGTGCTCATCGGAGGAATTTCAGTCAATATGGAGCATATAAAATCACAAAAGCTTGATGAAAAATGGGATGAGGTACTGAAACTTCGCAGTAAAGCAATGTTGATATCATTTGGAAGTATGATAAGATCAGAGGATATGCCTATCAGTTACAAGTTAGATTTTTAAAATTTCACTTTTTAATAAGTAGATGTTTATTCAGAGAAACATTACTTCGAGTCATTGAATCGTTCCCTGATGTGACATTTATTTGGAAATATGAATCGGATGATACAAAATGGGCGGAGCATGTGCAGAATATAGAATTCTCAAAATGGGTTCCACAAACAGCATTGTTGAGTAAGTCAATATTGAGATATTTTTTAAAGGGAAATTGTCTTAAGGTTTGATTATATCAGAAGATGTTCTTCACATGTAATATGCTTAATTTTCTGTTTTCCAGATGACAAACGAGTCACTGCATTCTTGACACATGGTGGTTTGGGCAGTACAAACGAGCTTGCTTATTCTGGGAAACCTGCATTGATGGTGCCAATTGCATGGGATCAAACTAGAAACGCAAAAATGTATTCTAGACTTGGAGCAGCTATCACTATCAAGAAATCTGATCTTGATAACTATGAACTAGTCAGAAGATCAATTCAATCAATATTATATAATGAGAGCTATACGAAGAATGCACAGAGAATCGCTGAAATTCTTGAGAATCAACCTGTGAAGCCTAAGGATCTAGTTGTGAAAAACACAGAGTTTGTCGCTAGATTTGGACCCTTCCCAAATATGGATCCCTATGCTCGACATCTCAACTTTATTCAACGAACCGGGTTGGATGTTCTAGCTATATTCTATTCTGGCTACATTTTTGTGTTCACATGTATTTTGATAGGTTTGAAGCTGGTTATTTCTCGTGTAAACATTTCATTGAGTGAGAAGAAAACTAATTGATTTTTTTGAATTTCCTGTTTTTTTTTTACTTTGAACTCTTATCATTCAATAAAACAATGATCAAAAACGTTAAAAAATTAAAAAAAACAAACAAAACAAACAAAACTGACGTTTAGCTCTTTTTTCTTGAGGGTTATCATTTTTTATTATTTGAATTATCATCATTTTTCTTCTTCTTTTTTTGATATGAACTCTTTTTGGGTTCATTTTTATGAAAATCATGCGTGTGCTCATATTTTTTCTAATTTTTATAGCATCGCTGAATGCCTATAATATTCTTGTATATTCCCCAGCTTTTGGTGCGAGTCATTCATATTTTATGGGGAAATTGGCTGATACATTGACTGATGCTGGACATAATGTGGTAGGTGTATTATTGATCGTACTTCGGATTAAATATGTATATCCAAGTTTTTAGACACTTCTTGTGCCAGTGATGGATGTGACAAGGAGAAATATCACCGGGGTGAAGACCACGAAAGATGTTGTATTTGTTGATCAAGATGA
The DNA here is from genome assembly GCA_900536415.3 of Caenorhabditis sp. 38 MB-2015. Classification (NCBI taxonomy): domain Eukaryota; kingdom Metazoa; phylum Nematoda; class Chromadorea; order Rhabditida; family Rhabditidae; genus Caenorhabditis; species Caenorhabditis quiockensis. The sequence goes on from LR550121.1 coordinate 16,224, forward strand.
AATAGCTCAGCAAGCATTTGCTTCCACTAAAGGGGGACTTCCTGATTTTTGGTTATCTAGCTATAAAGCTGAAGATTATGATGCTTCAAGTGTGGTATTTCAGAAGTTTTTGCTTGAAACTTGCGCAAACTTGGTTAGAAACACTGATGTTTTCTATGAGATGAAATCCCGTAACTTTGATGTAGTTCTTTCTGAGCCATTGACAATCTGTGGAGTTGGATTTGCTTATCGATTGGGGATAAGAAAAATGATTCAAACATCGTCTTGCACATTTTATGATTTTATGAATAGTCATATTGGCGAGCCGGATGAGTATAGTTATGTTCCTTCGGAGATTGCACAAACTAGTGATCAGATGAATTTATTGGAGAGATTTGAAAACTTCAAAACCACCTATGTGAGTATTTATTAATTTTTTTTTTGTAGATAGAGTTTTTTTCAGTATATGCGTAGAAGCGTTGACGCATTCTTTGATAGAGAAGAGCACGTGTACTCAAATAATTACCAACTAGAAATTCCCTCATGGAGAGAGTTATTGGCAGCGTCATCCATGCATTTTACAAATGCAAATCCTAATTTAGACTTCCCACGAGCAACAATTCAAAAAACAATTATGATAGGAGGAATTTCAGTGGATATGGATGATATAAAATCTCAAAAACTTAGTGAAGAATGGGGAAATGTTTTGGCTCAGCGAAAGAAGACAATGCTGATTTCATTTGGAAGTATGTCTCGATCAGCAGATATGCCTATCACTTACAGGTTCGCAAATTTTCTTGTCTTTTTTTTAACATGTTTTTTCAGAGATACTCTTCTTCGAGTGATTCAATCGTTCCCAGATGTCACGTTTGTCTGGAAATATGAGACAGATGATACAAAATGGGCAGAGCATGTTCCAAATGTTTATTTCTCGAAGTGGATCCCACAAACTGCTTTGTTAAGTGAGTTGGCGTTTTGAAACTTCTTAGAATATTATTTTTTTTGCAGATGATAAGCGAGTTACCGCATTCTTGACTCATGGTGGATTGGGTAGTACCAATGAACTTGCATATTGCGGAAAACCAGCTCTAATGGTACCAATTGCTTGGGATCAAACTAGAAACTCGCTAATGTATTCAAGAACTGGAGCAGCTATTACTATCAAGAAAACTGACTTGATCAACTATGATCTTGTTCGAACATCAATTAAATCGATATTATATGATGAGAGCTATACGAATGAGGCGAGAAGAATTTCTGAAATTCTTGAGAATCAACCTGTAAAGCCAAAAGAGCTCGTTGTGAAGTACACGGAGTTTGTGGCGAGATTTGGACCCTTTCCAAATATGGATCCCTATGTTAGACAACTCAATTTCATTCAACAAACAGGGTTGGATGTTTTAGCTATTTGGTATTCTCGTTCAATTGTTGGATTTGTGTTAACTTTATTTATGTTAAAACTAGTAATTTCTCGCTTAGATATCACAATAGGTAAAAAGAAAAGTGATTGATTTATGAATTTAAATATTTATTGCAATAAATATTTTTCTAACTCAATCACTGACCACTGGATATGATGGCGATCTCTCTTTTATTATATTCAATCGCTTTCTGAAGTGTTTACGAAACTCGATATTGCAATAAAGTGTGACTACTCTGAAAGAACAATGATCTTATGTTAGTTTCACAATTTTGATGTCAATATACCAACCCATCACTAGCATGAACTAGACATTCTGCAATAATTGACGACCATGAACGAAACAGCTCATTTTCAAAAATTGGAGATATCACATAATAAATGAGCAACTCCGCAGCTAATATAACACCTTGAAGAATGGCTTGTAACAAAAAACTATTTTCTCGAGATATTTTTTCGGTTGATTGAGTGCTTTGGATTTTCTAAAAGAAGAAAATTTCGATGTCTGCAAATTGTTTTTTTTTTAAATTTACATTTCTTTTCATTTTAACTAGAAAGACAGTGATAACGTCGATGAACCCGATTATAGCTATGATCGAAATTTGCTTAAGAAACTCGAAATAGAAAACAAGTTGTGTGCACAATTCATCATCACTATATGTGAATAGATAGCGTGAACCATCGTAGAAAAATTCACAACCATCTGGAAATAGAGAAAAATTGGCTGAAAATATTATTTGAATTGAGTTTACTGACACATATGAATCAAAATAATCGATAAAACGGAGATAATTATTAGAATTAAACAACCAAAATATGTATTAAAGTTGTTGAATATCTTGTTGTAATTTAATGGATAAGAAACCGCGATGAATCGATTACAGGATATTAAAAAATGAGATAATAGCGACAATTCATAACAGAATGTGACAACTAAACCGATAATATTCGAATTTCTCTCCATCCATTCACTACCAGATATAATCATTGGTGATACGTAGAACAAAAAGAATAGTAAGTGAATACCATCAGCGATTGCTTGATTGGCTGTGAGAATTCCGAAGGAGGTTTTCAGTTGTGGGAGTTTACAGATTAGAAACAGTATCGACCAGTTGCATATTGCTCCTATTGTTGAAACCTGGAAGGTATATACATTATTGGGTCAATCTATAGCAATAGTACACTTACAATAAGAAGAATTGCTCCAAGAAATATTGTGTTTAGCATATGACTTTACGTTTAAATGAACTAGTCAGAAAAGAAAATGTCCTTTGTCTAATGAGTGAAAAAAAATCGATGAGGTGTAAATACCTAGACTTTTCAGTTCAAGGAACTTTAAGTCTAAAAACCAAATCGTGAGAATATACATACATATTAAAGGAACGTCACTTTGAAGAGTATAACAGAAAATTTTCTGAGAATTTTAAAGAATTTATTGACTAGAAAATTATAGAAGAGAAATTAGCAGAGACTGCATGACTTGGCACAATATGCTTTCTTCTGCGCGGTTGTGTAGAATGAGCTGGAACAATATCCATTTGCAACCCATGAAGAGCAAGCAGATGCTGAATCGGAGCAAGATGACGAAGTGGTGGATGAGGAAGAGGTTGATGTAGAAGAGGTACTGGAGCACAATCCACAAGTCGATGCACAATATGCATATTTTTGGGCGGTGGTGTAGAAGGATGAGGAGCAGAAGCCGTTGTTCTTCCAGTTAGCACAGCTGAAAATTTGACGGAGGACATTTGGATACAATTATTGTTAACTCACTTTGATCCAGAATCACTGCAACTTTCAACAAGAGCAATTGAAGTGAGAGCAAGGATGATGACTGAGAATTGCATGATTAGTGAGTGAGATATGATGGTATTGTAACACATGGGGTCTTTTTATACTAATGAACATTGTTTGATCATCTGCGTTCAACTTTGGAAATTAAACTTAGTTTTACAATTAATGTTCATAAACGTAGGCATGAGTAGGCAAACAAAAAACGCATTTTCAGACCAATTTATTGTAATCTTCAATTTTTTTGATTGGATTTTTAGGCATCGTTCTTTGGTCCCGTAATTCACCGATTTTACGAGTGGGAACAATACTTTTCAAAAAATAAAAATTATACTGGTGAGAATATTTTTCTCTATAAAACCATTATAAATCATATCATTCCCATCATCATGAATGTTCCTCTCATCTTCATCGTCTTCATCGTCTTCTGCTCAGCCGCAGTGACAAAAACTGATGATCTAACTGCGACGGAGAAAGAACTTTTGGAGACCTATAAGAAAAATCCGAAAATGGCTGCAGATGTGAAGAGAAGAGTCGACCAAGTCAAACTTGATGAAGCTCAGCGTAAAAGTGTTAAGAAAGTGTTAGCAAGACTCTAATGTTTTAATAAACGTGTTTTCTTTTTCGAACAGAAGTTTTTTTTTTTTTTGATATTTCACATTTATATCCAATTTCCTAATTTAGACTAATTTTTTTTAGCAAACACAGATTCATTCTGTGAGGGTAAAGATCAAATTGGTTTCAATGACGAGATATGTAGACAAAAAAGTTTCAACATGCTTCGTTTGTTTGCCATAAACATCAGTTGTAAAACCAAGTTTCATTTCCTGAATTAGACACAGGTGTTCAAACAATGTTCAATAGTATAAAAGGAACCCATGTGTTACAATACCATCATATATCACTCACTAATCATGCAATTCTCAGTCATCTTCCTCGCCCTTGTTTCAATTGCTATTGTTGAAAGTTGCAGTGATTCTGGATCAAAGTGAGTTCACAATATCTGTACCCACAGTCATGTATTCCAATTTTCAGCTGTGCTAACTGGAAGAACAATGGCTTCTGCTCCTCATCCTTCTACACCACCGCACAAAAATATGCATATTGTGCATCGACTTGTGGATTGTGCTCCAGTACATCTTCTACATCAACCTCTTCTTCATCAACCACTTCTTCATCTTGCTCCGATTCAGCATCTGCTTGCTCTTCATGGGTTGCAAATGGATATTGTTCTAGTTCATTCTACACAACCGCGCAGAAGAAAGCATATTGTGCCAAGTCTTGCAGTCTCTGCTAAATTTTCAATTTATGTTTTTCTAGTCAATAAATTTTTTACTATATAAGCTCGAACAGGTCTAGTTCAAAGAACTTGTTGTTTTCTTTTTCTCTCAAAACAATCTTCGACCCTTCCAATTAGCAAAATGTTCTTTCTTCTTCACCCAAAACAACAATAGAAAGAGGAAAGAACGCGCACCATGTAGATCCTCCTCACCAACCACCAATCACGTCCAATTGTCCACCCAAATCTAGTTATCTCATATAGCACATCGCCCAAGAAAAAAGTTTTTATTTTTATTTTTTTTTTTTTCGAAACATGGTTGAACCTCCCACTCCGTCGACTGTTGTTGAGAAAAGTTTGCAGATTGATGAGGTATTTTCTGAGCCAAAGGGCGACCTAAAATTCTGAATTTTTGTAGTTCGCCAACTCGGAGACATTGTCGAATCGTTGTCTACGTGATGAAGAGGAGGTTATGACGATTTGCGAGAACATTGAATACGATGGAGACGAACATTTGTTCATAGATCAGGTCAGGCCGAGGGCAAGGAATGATTTATGTTCCAAAGAACACCCTGAAATATGACGGTTGTGATGTCAGTTTTCGAAACAGCACAGCACAAAAAAAACTCCACGAAAATGTCAAAATGTGTCGTCCCTTGGGTTGTTCGCGGCTTACCACACAAAAAAAAAATAAAAAATAAAACTCTTTTTTGTTTTTGGTGTTAAATTTTATTATTTCATGCTGCTTCCTTCCTCTTTTTCTGGGTTGAGCAGTAGTTTTGTTTCTTTTTTGAACCCATCATAGTTTTTTTATTGAAGAATAGAGGATGTTGATGTCTCACGGTGAGCATCGTGAATCGTTCAAACAGCGGCGGAAGAGCGAGAAGAAGAGGGAGAAGCAGCGGCGGAGAAGTTCGGGAAATACACCGCAGACTCGCGAAAGTCTTGCGGTGTTGGCGCAGTTGATGCTGCCAGCGTTGATTGAGGAGAACCCACCGGTATTGATTGGGTAGTTCCAGATGAATATTATGGTTTTTAGATATTTCACACAAAAATAGGAGTATAGCTGATTTTTTCCGAATTTTTGAACTTGAATTTTAAATTTTTAAGCTCAAAACATTTTCAATGTCCCGATTTTCAATAACCCTAGGTATAAACAATATAGATACCACAAATCTATTGAAGAGAGATCTAGTGTGATGTCTCTAAGTAGGCAAAATCGGTCAACTCATGAGATTTTTTTGTAATATCAATATCGATTATATCTTTAGCACGAAAATGTTGCAAGTTGGCTCTCTTGCTGATTTTTATATGGCCCATACAAAAAAAACTTCATGAGCTATGTAGCTATTAAAATTTTATGGCTCAAAAATAATCCAGTTATTCATTCATCCTCAAAGTTTTCCCATTTTCCAGGATGACCAGATCGCGAGCACAATGAACAACACCAATCAAAAATTTCTACCAACAAATCGTCGGCCCGGAAATCTTCGCCTTCTTCAACGCGCCAATTTCCATATGCGAAAAGGGGCAGCTGGTGTTTGGGATGTGAGTTACTTGAAATCATAATATTAATAAAAATCGGCTTAAAATGTTTCAAGAGGGATGGAAGATCCCTCTAGCCTCATTATGAGAGCAGAGTTGAGAGGAAATTGAAATTTGTAAGAAGAAGGAGACAAAAGTGCATCCAATCTTCTCTTTTTATGTGCTCTTTTTGAGGTCACGAATTTTAGATATATTTTGAAAATGTTTGGAAATCTATATTTGAAACGTAGGGTGAGTCAAATCCGGAAGTTGGGAAAAATACTATTCAAAAAAACCATAACCGCTGAAAATGAGCTAATTTTCTAACTCTTCTGGTTAGTTCTGAGCCAAAAAAAATGTTAGCCACCCCTTGTTTACGCAGTTTCATATTTTTGCAATGCCTATACTTCTCGAAAGATGTAATAATCGTTTATCTATATCCGGAAATGTAAGTTAGCAAGTAATTTTCGAAGAGGTTAAGATAGGAAGAGGTTAAGATACCTTCAAAGTACTTTAATTATTTTTTTATAGCTAGTATGAGGGTCCCAAAAAAATACCAAAGACCAGTTACTACAATTAAACTTCCAAGATTGAATGAGAACTCACTTACTCTGGAATTGTGGAATGTTTTGTGGACGTTTTAATGGGGCTGTTTTCTAGTTCCTAAACCAGAACTTACTTTTCATGATACCCAGTTATCGGGTGTCAACTTGATATCTACTTGACCTCGGTCGTAAACTCTCAATCATTAAAATGTATATTCAATGTATCTTATCCATATATCCTTCATTTTCCAGATTGCCGGTAGAGCACAAGCCATCGGCCGCCGCAAAGTCGAACAACTCCAACAAAAACCACCCCTCTGGATGGTCATTCTCCAAAGCGCCTATCACAAATACGGTCTAAAACATCTGGTCCTAATCCTCGTTTTTCTTCTGTACTGCACCTTTGGTGGTCTTATATTTTGGCTCATCGAAGAACCCTATCAATCATCTCTTAAATCTCAATGGGAGGGGGTGAGAGTTTATCTGGATATAAATACATAGATTATCGAAAAATAAAAAAAAAAAATAATTTTCAGAATATTATCACGAATCGAACTGCTAAAACTAATGAACTATTGAAGGGCATGTTTAATAATACGGAGTATTTGATTTATATTAAATGGAACACTACTGTAAGGGTTCAGGAGTATTTGAATGAGTGAGTTAGGTCTAGATGCTCAAAATCTGAAAATGTTGCTTTCAGAGAGCTTGCGAAATATGAAAACCAGTTGGGAGTGAAGTGGAGTCAACAGAAAATGGATTGGGACTTTTGGAACGCGGTTCTTTTTGCTGGCACGGTTTGCACTACGATCGGATATGGTCATATTTATCCAATGACTGATCGTGGAAGAATTATCACCATGATCTTTGCACTCTTCGGCATCCCGTTGATGCTGCTAGTTCTGCAGGACTTTGGTAAACTTCTGACAATGACCATGAAATATCCGTGGTTTCAAACAAAGCGCCTGATGCGGCGGATATTAAGGTGTTGTACAAAGCAACCCATCGAGGAGATGCGCGAGATTGAAGAGCAAGAACGAAGGGATTTAGATATATTTGATCTACCGTTACCCGTTGGAATTTCGTTGATTGTTATTTGGGTGAGATGGGATGCGCCATTTTTTGGTATCATCCCATGTATTTTTCAGATATTTGTATGCTCGTTTGTCCTCCATGCATCTGAGCCAAATTGGACAATTCTTGAATCATTTTACTTCTTTTTCACCTCTTTGAGCACTGTCGGCTTGGGTGACCTCGTTCCATCTTCCCCTAAACTTCTGCTCACGTTATTTGGATTTATCCTAGTTGGCTTGTCGCTAGTTTCAATGGTTATTAATTTGCTGCAAATGAAGATGAAGAAAACTTACGAGACTGGAAATCAGGACGAAACCGAGACGCACAAAATCCCCACATCGCTTGGCATTATTCAGGTTTGCTCAAAATTCAAAAATTCGTTCTCCTCTCTCTCTCTTCTATAAAAATAACCCCCGCTGATAAGAGAAGGAAAAAATATAGATTTTTCGCATAAAACTAAGAATGCGGAATGCCTATCATTATTTCTTTTTTGACATTTATGCAAGAAAATCACAAACTCTAATTTGCAGTGCTATGATGATGAGGAGAAGAAGGCTGATCACTCGGAGAGAAGTTTGAGCCGCTCGACGCAGACCAGTTTGAGCTTACCTGGCGTGAAACAGGTTAGGAACTTGGAAAAACAAGGATTTCTCTGAAAAAAAATGAAATAAATTCCCATACTCCGAGAGAACTACACGGTTTTAGCAATAGAGCACATAAGCTCGCCTTCAATTTTTTGTTTTCTTTTTTTTCGAAAAAAAAAGAAACTTGAAAAAATAGTGATATAGAGAGTTTGAAATATAAAAGTTTATCGATCTTACAACTTAAAGAAAAATTTAGCAAAGCTGTCCAGCTACATGACGTTTTAAGTTGCAAGTTAATGGTTTTCGATTTTTTCAAACTCTTAGGTTGAAAATCGAAGTAATTTATATTCAGAAAAGTATTTTCTAATGTTGGCAATTTACCTGATATTTACCTTTATGCTTCTACAACTTGATTCTACTAGAAAAACGTGAAAACAAAGATTTTTTTGAAAAAAAAAGAAAAGACTTCTCATACTCCGAGAGAACTACACGGTTTTAGAGCGCACAAGTTCACGTTCAATTTTTCATTTCCTTTTTTTTTGAAGAAAAAAATAATAAAGAATAATTGTGATAAGGAGAGTTTGGAATGTGCAAATATACTGAGCAAAAAACCGGAAAACTATTAAAAAACAATTTAGCAGAGCATGAGACACTAGAAAAGTACATAGACGCAGAGAATAACGCGTGAAAAGTGCAATCACACATTTTTTCGAAATAAAATTTTTTTTTAAATCAGCTGAGAAGTAATAAAAACGTGACCCACGTGACCCTGTGTTCCTACGTCAAAAACCTGAATTTTTATGATTTCAGAAATGGACACGTGGTATTTAATGTATTTAGGATTCGAATTTGGCATCAGAAGTTCTAAAAATTGTGTCCCTTTCCCTCGTCTATCTCATTTTCTCTCATTGACCAATGTCCAGAGAAAAAAAACCTATTTTTAGCTCGCAAATTTTTTCAACACCCCCCGAAATAACATCAGTGAAAAAAATTTGGATGACGTCACTTCCAGGTTGTGTTACGATCAGATGGTGTTCATTGGATCAACACATCAACCAGTTCGCCGACGACAAAAAGTCCCGATGAGGTGGGTATTTGGGGAATCGGGAATTGGGCACGGGAAATCACGAGAAAGAGGATTTCAGGTGACTCACTTGGTTGAACATGAGACAGGACTACGAGTTTGTGAGCAGATTGGTGATAATAACAACGACGAAGATTTTTCGGAGGGTGATAGCTTGTTGGGAGAAGCTGAGGCATTGCTCGAAATCGCTGAGAGTTGCTCAGACGTTGAGCGAGGAGACATGGGTTCTATATGATAGGCTACAAAGAATGATGTGTATCACCTGACTGTGAAAACAAAACATTTTTGATCTGTGTTGTTGTTTTGTACTACGGACTGGACTGGAAAGGAATAGAATTGTTTTTTTGAATTTTGATCAGAGTGACGTTTTATTCATTCCCGGCTTTATTCATTTTTGCTCATTGAAAAAAAACTGAAGCAGACAACTAAAAATACACATGAACTATTGAAGTGCACACTATTCATAGTTCACTCTAGAGACTACACGTCGAAAAACGTAGTAGTACGAAGAATATAAAAAGCTCTCTTACTGTAGAGGGTTCGTATCAGTCATCCTTATCAGTCATCCTTATCAGTCATCCTTAGGACATGACATATGTATACCAAGTATCTATAATAATCTAGGTTTAGTAGTGTTCATGATATCGAGAAATCAAGTAATATAAAAATCTGTGGTAACTACTGTTAGTACTTTTTATTAGCTCAGTTATGCGAAGAGGTTTCTTGAGTTATAAAAGTATATTTTCAGCATTATAGCTTTATTTTAGAATTACCAGGGATCTATTCCATACCCAGTTGACCAAAAATAAGTAGCCCCTCTGATTTTTCGAACTTCTTACATATTCTTTTGATTCTTCTCTCAGTGTACTGAGTTCAAGTTTTATGGGGTAGTTTCGCATTTATTTGGCCACGTTTATTTTCTTCCTATGATCGGAAAAACATTTAATTGGCAATAAAATTTGGTTGATACACAAACAGTGACGCAGTTTTCTTTTGGGGTTCAATTTTGTCCAAGAATGTGGTCTTGAGAAAAAACAAAGAACAGTTAGAAGGATGTGTCTAGGGAAGCGAGTGATAGAAAATGGCTTCAATTTTTAGCTCTTGACTTGGATTTGAGAATGGTTTTGGTTAGTCAGGGTTCTAAAATCGGGTGATTGGGCGTCAGATTCACAGACCTAGAATCAGTAACTACGATTTCAAACCCAATTTTATCAGGAATTTTATCAGGGTAATCAGGTGATCAGTGAAGCATAGTTGATCTCGATGAACTCTGATAAATATTGGGGATAAATTTCTGGACTCCCTCTTTCCAGGGTCTGCAAAAATGACCATGCAGACTTTTCATATCGGATTATCTATGTTATCAAGCATAGTCATTTTTTGTCTTATCTCTTCTGATTGCATGAATCCTTATATTTTCCTGAATATTTAACTAATCTTTCATATAGCTCGGACCAAGACAGAAGTCAGAGTAACTACATATCACCCCCCCCCCTTTCCCCCTTTTTTTAAAATCAAAACCAGTTTCTCTGAATTGTGAACATTTTCGAAAATGTCCAGCTGCCTTGTTCTTGAAAACAAAGAGAAACATACGTATACACACAACGTTGCACTATCTTTCAACATGCCCACAAAAAATGTACATGTATGTACTTTTACCCCGTCTGGAAAAAAAAAATTATTCAGCATAAAAAATCGACGAGATAATTTCCAGGCAAATTGTTTTTCCAGCTTTTCTCCTCCTCTGCTCCATGTTTTCCAAGAAACACTATTTTTCTGTTCTCTGCATTTATTTGCTCCTGCTTGCAAATATGTAGTTTTAGCAAAAGTAGTCTTGGTTTTTTGGCATGATTGGAACCATTTATTACACTCGGTTCATTTTTTTTGGGGAGAGAAAAAGACCGGAAGTTTGAAACACTTTCATGACACATATATATCAAACTTTATTATTAAGGTGAGGGAGAGAGACGAAACTAGAAATCGTTCAAAGTTTGAGGAGAGGACAAATGAGGTGACATGCTCGTCTTTTGTTCTTTTCACGATGAAGAAGAACTTTTTCTGCGAAACGCTTATCATTTTTATGCAGGCATGATGAGAAGTGATAAGAACTATAAATTAGGCAGAGATCAGCCATAAATTTTCTGAGAGAAAAAATCGAGTCCATGGAACAATGTGATTCTAGGTATAAGTCTTCGTCTCGAATGATGCAAAATCTATGATGCAAACCCGGAACTGTGGATTAGGAAGGCCTTGGGAACTTTTTCAGAAAAGGCAAATCTTGTTTTCCCCCCCCCCCGGAAGTTGACGGGTTCTTCTTTGTTGACAAAATAGGATTGAAAAACAAAATTTGATCAACTTTTTTGGCACGTTTTTAGAAAATAGGAAAAACTTCCTTTTTGACAAAAATAGGTTTTAAAAATAGGGTTAGTCTGGTTCAAAATAGTCTTTGAAGGTTCCAGGAAAGAGAGGCTAGAGAAGCTAGAGACGCTAGAGAAGCCAGCGAGACAGAGAGCCAGAGAGACAGAGAGAGAGACATAGAAAGACATAAAGAGACATAGAGAGACATAGAGAGACATAGAGAGACATAGAGAGACATAGAGAGACATAGAGAGACATAGAGAGACATAGAGAGACATAGAGAGACATAGAGAGACATAGAGAGACATAGAGAGAGAGAACCAGAGAGACAGAGAACCAGAGAGACAGAGAGCCAGAGAGACAGGGAGACATAGAGAGACATAGAGAGACATAGAGAGACATAGAGAGACAGAGAGAGACATAGAGAGACATAGAGACCCAGACAAGTAGAGTTTTGATCGGACTCTCTAAATTTTGAGCCCACATTTTTGAGCTCGTCCTGACCGAAACTTTTAAAACCATTAAAACATGCTTTGTTCCGATGATCAGGTCAGCTGTTGGTAATTTGATAGTAAGACACTTAAGATGCTCCGCCTACAAAAATTGGAAGCACACTTCCAGCACCTAAGATCACGAGTCAATAGGTTATGAAATTGGTCACATTCTCTTGGACCTGTGGATTGACCAGATGATCTAGAAGACCACAAAGATCTAATATTCGACTAGAACTATGATCATTCAAATTTGCCTTTTTTAATCCGTTGTCAAAAACAGAACAGATTGGTTTTCTGAACTCTGTGGAACCTCAAAAGGGTCTAGGTAGAACCTGAACTCTCTGTCAGATCAATTTCCAAATACACGAGGCACCAGAAAACCAGCTCACACACTTCAGCCATTGCAAAAAAAACTCTCGAACAAACACAATCTCAATTTTATTGTCAATAATACATAAAGAATGATGATGATGATGATGAAAGAAAGGAATTTTTCGAATGATGGAACAGGTACCCGATGAATGGTGGAACAACTACGAAGGTGGTTAAAATTGCAAGGACCAGAATATGGAGGAAGGAAGGAGGAAGAATTAAAGCTTAATGTTTTCGGGTGTGACAATGAGCAATGTGGAGGAACTCTTGACGTTCTAGGCAGATTTCGAGGTCATCAATGATGCGGAAGAACAAAATGCCAACGCCATCGAGGTTCATTGTTTTCTCACTATGGATTGTTTCGCTGGAAAAATGAGGAAGTTTTTTTTTATTCTGAGGTTTTATGTCAGCTGCTCTCCGGTTTCAAAAGTAAATAAACAAATTTCTATCATGCGTCACAGAATGAGAGAATTTTTTTTTTTGAAAAATACCCCAGAAAAAAACTCACTGTCCATCCTCTACGGTATAGACGCTGAATCGCCAGACACCATGACCGCATCCACCCTTGATTGGTGTGAACATGTGGGTGGTTCCAGCAGCGGAGAAATGCATGGTGCCAACTTCCATGGTGGGTGTTTCGACGCGAACAATGAAGCTACGATTGACTTGTGAGCGACAGTCGATTTCGATCTGGGTAGCGTCGGCTTTGCAAATCTCGAATTGACTGAGATCTTGGGAGAGATTCGATGAATTCCGGCGAAGTGCACCCTTCAAGCCAGCGATGCTCTTCTTGCTCCCACTAACCGACTCAATTTTCCCATTATATTCCGATTGACAAGATGAAGAGCTGGCGAATCGGCCGCATGAAGTAGTTCTTCCGAAATCAGATTTTGATACGACAAACATTTTTTTTGTTTCTGAAGAAATAAACCATCTTAAAGGATAAAATAAATTCCAGATGAACAAGAGAAAAAAAATGAAATTCGCGGCAAAATGTGCACCCAAAAACGAATAGACTGATATCAAAAAAAGGGAAGACGACAACGACGAAAAAAAGACTCCGCCTCTCAGTTGTGTTTGTTGCGACTCCGCCCCATTTTGGCGATTGCAAAGATCAGGCAGGGAGAAGGAGAGGGAGAAAGTTCAAAAAAAGAAGGAGAAGAAGGAGAATAGCGTAGCCTGAGGAATGATATCTATTGAGTACATGTGTAGCCTTTTTAAGCTTCGTAAAAACAGCGGAACGGTGTGGTGAAACAGAAGAGCAAAAAGAACAACAACAACAACAAGTTTTTGAGTTTTTTTGAGAGCATGATTTAGGAGTCTGACACGTGTAGTGTTTGATGAAAACATATGACGCCTGAGCTTCACATGCAAAGCGCATGGTGTCTGAGGAAGTCGATTGTGATTTGATATGTTAGAAGAGACCGGATTAGGGTGGTTAGTGCTCAAGAAGAGCAGTTAGGACACAATTTCTGAATTCAACCACATCAATTGGATTTCAAACAAGTCCGGAATGACTTTTTCTGAATTGAACCGCGATTTCAAAAAACTAACTGCATTTTAAAAATAGCAGTGAAATCTATTTTTATCAGAACTCAAAATTTTTCGATCTTATGATTATGAAAAGAATTTTTGAGATTTCTATATGGTAGCAAAATTTCGGCCACGTTTCTAACAGTCAGAAAAATCAAATTGGCAATAAATAGGTATAGTATCAACATTAGACAAAAAAAATATTTAACACAAATCTTATAAAGTCAATGAAGATAAATTAAAGACCTCAAAGTGTAAAAAAGCCCACCATGATCTAATCATGCCAAAATTTTCATCAAACTATATACTAGTTCTAAAAAAATATACAACCAATCTAAAATTTGTTCAGAGCAGGTTGAATTGCTCAGCTGTGTGTCCGCCCTCGTATTCTCTCCCCTCTATGTAGTAGAGCTTTTTCCTACCTCATAATTTTCTGGAACGAATTCTCCTTCTGACATCATCATTTTTTCCCCAGAAAAACATAAACAACAATAATAGAAAAAGTATAGGGAGAGGGTTTTTGTTCAGCGAAAGAGTGCTATACTCAGAAAAAGGTTATCTTCTAACAACAGGGCATTCAAAGAAAGGGAAAAATGGCAATACTAAAAAAACACAACAGGGAACAAAATGAGGAGAAGAATAAAAAAAAACAAACCCTTTCTCCCCTGCGGCAGACAAACAACAAGACAAAAGTACACCCAAAGGTGCACTTTTAGTTCACCTTCACTCTGAAGAGAAGAGAAAAAAAAATGAAAAGGACAAAAATAGAATTGGCAAGTATCCATCTATCTATGTATATCGATGGATGGTGGTGGGAACTCCTAGTCTAGGCGAACAGAAGAAGAAGAAAAAGAAGGGGGAACACCAACTGGCTGGCACGGCGGCTCCGTGAGCCAGTGAAGAGACGCAGAGAGGGATAGAGACAGAGAAAGAAGAAGGAGTGTGTGTAAACAAGTAAATATTTCGTTATAGACAAGGTTTTTTGTGTTGTTGTAGTTGTTTTTTCAGAAAGTTTAAGACATAATTATGGGGGTGTATAGTGTGCACAAAATCAAGGTGGATAAAATTGAAACAGGGTACCAAATCAGGGTCTACAAAATTGAAACAGGGTGTAAACAAAATCAAGGCATATCAAATCAAAACAAGGTGTGCCAGTGTGTACCAAATAAGGATGTGTAGAACCAAAATAGGACTGCCATGGTATACAAAATCAAAACAGTGCTATTCATCAAAATTCAAAATCGTACTTTCGAGCTGCTGGATTCTTCCATTAGCCCAAAACCTAACAGTTTATTCAAATAGAGGTCACTGAACCGAGACATAAAGGGAACTTGAGAGAAACAGAGAAAGGGGTCACCAAAAAAGGTACATACATAATTACCGAGTTACAAAAGGCGAGAGATTAGGAGACGCAGAGACATAGAACCTATTTTTTAACTTAAAACCAGAAACTTTTTGATCATTTTTTGTGGCAGGTCAGCTGTCGGTAATTTGATAGTTTTTGCAAAAATAAAATGCACCAAAGAGCCAACTTGATGTGCGTTGAGTTTCAGCTCACAAACATCACTTATCAAAAAAAAAAAATTGACCGCTCTGGAAATTGGTCACACCAAACTTCACATATCTCTTCTCTCCCATACAATACACACTACAGACATTGAAATAACATTGAAATGACGTTAGGGTTCTTCTATTGACTATTGGAAATGATTATATGTGTTTAGTTAGGCGAAGTTCTCCTTATGACGATGACGAATTCGAAAAAAAAATGAATAAGCTCAATTATTTTTGGCGAATATAAAAATGGGGGTTCGATTTTTTCTGATAATTACAACATAACACTACGTCAGAAGGAAGTATGTATGCCTATAAACAAGGTGTATTTTTTTGCAGAAGATTTTTTGTGCATATTGACTATAATCATAATCCTATTCAGCTTTCTACAAAATCCTATCAATATTCTTGGAACCTTTGGAAAAAGTGGTCTCGTATCTAGAACATGGTCTCTGTTTTCTTGGTGTCCTTTTTTTGCATGCAAAAAAACATGTGTTTACCAACAGGAACGGGAACAAGTACACACACCTGTGCGGCCACCCAGCTGATTGGAGAGGCACCACCTTGCCCTGCCAGGCACTTGGTTTGGCGCGGCGCCAACGGGTGGGTGAATGTACTTTTATGATTGATTCATTTATTTATTTTTGTGTATAGGGAAAGAGGAGAGGGGTATAGTTTGATTAATTGGAATTTTTTTAAAGATAGGGTTATAGAGCAGAAGATTTTATTAAGAAGATGAAAATAATTCAAAAAAAATATTCGAAGAACAAAAAAAGGCAGACTACAATTCGTATTTGTTCACCGAAGAAAAAACTTGTTTCACAGCTTTTCATGGATACAGACAGTGACGTCAATAAGCTATGTTCTAGACATACCAAAAGTAATGCAGAAAAAAAATTGAAGAAAGGTCCGAGAGATTGGCTCTCTTGTGAACTCATAGAACAAATAGAGCCACAAATGAGTCTAAATGTATTTCTATAAAAATTTAAGGAAACCTGGACCTGCCCAGTATGGTTGAACCCGGTTAACAGGGCTCAAACATGTGATTCTTTAGATGGGTTGGGACAGTCTGAAAATGCTCTGAATACAACATAATGTACACGTTGGATCCGAGCTGGTTTTTAATGTCAAATCAGGCTCAATGAAAGGCTCAAGCTATTTAAAGAAGTACTTCCAAACGAAATCTAAAAGCCTTATTTTGTCCGAAATGACCTCAACGCGTCATAAAGATCGAAAAATCGGAAATATTTCTGCGAAATTCTTCATTTTCTTTTTTTGACAGCAGCAAATTTCCTTTTCGACACACGCGCAAGCAAATCGTCTTATCAACCACCGCATTTCACGTGAATTTCCTGTTCGCCTCTGTGTTTTTTTGGAATCGTATCGACACATGGATTATTCAAAGTAGCCACGTTCGTGTGTACTCACTGTCGCCTATCTCTTTCCATGTTTTGTTATTATGCCCGGATTAGTCTCGCATATATTGTGCTGGTTCTCGAAAAATATGTATTTGCTATTATTGTTGTTCAGAATGCATTTTGCCTCCTTGAAGATAAGGATAACACCGTGCATTTTGAGAAAAGCGGCGGCAAAGGTGTTTTTGGTCTTTTTCGTTCCCAAAACATTTTTCTATTTTTTTAAACTGATCAAGAATCGAAACGCTTTCTTTCACTTTACACAGTTTTTTCTTCTCTATACCAAAAAGTGTAAATATTTTACCAAGGGGTCATACCTTACGTACTCGGGGAAAAATCGGCAAGCTTGCGACAGTTTGTCTCAAACTTGCGGCAATTTGTCGCAAACTTGCGACATTCGGCTGTCGCAAGGTTTGCGGTGTTCTTGCGCCAATAGTCGCAAGCTTTGCGACATCTAGCAGCAAAACTACTGCACGGCTTGCGACACCCTTGCGCCAGANAAGGTTTGCGGTGTTCTTGCGCCAATAGTCGCAAGCTTTGCGACATCTAGCAGCAAAACTACTGCACGGCTTGCGACACCCTTGCGCCAGAAAAAATGTGTCGCAAGTTTGCGACAAATTGCCGCAAGTTTGCGACAAGGGAAAAGCCTTGCGACACGCTTGCCGTTTTTTCCCCGAGTATATCATATGACAAAGTGTACCTAGTATAGTGTCTATTCAGGGGATCTATGCAAATTCGAATAGCCTTCCTTTTATTTTGCTTTACTAAAAGTGCATACAGCTGCCCTCAGCTTGGCTAAAAGTACAAAACGTACACACATATGTGTCTAATTGGAACTCTCTCCCCCAAAAAATGAGATCCCAATGATAAATCGACCGGAAAGGAGAAAAGCAAAGCAACAAGAACCTTCTTGCATGTATATATAAAATATATAAGAAAAAAAAATGAATTATGATCACCACATTGCGCAGAAGATGAACAAAACTGTTCGTTGCTGATGACGATGACAGATCAAAAGTTAGATTTGAAACTCGTGGGGGAATACCAAATACATAAAACAATTGAATTGCTGGCTGGTTGTCACAAATGACAACGAACGTAGAGAAGAAGGTGATAGGGGGGTTTTTATGAAGTACAGAGACGTTTTATGGTGAGAAGAATGAGGTCGTATAAGTTTCTCAATCGTACTGTGGTTAGAGTGGTCCTGCAACAAACTTCCTGGACTTTCTGAATATTCCCAGTTTCAATATAATCGGGCCAAAACCTGGACTGGACATCATTTGAAATTCATTCAGAGTTTTTTTGAATTTAAATTCATATTTGGTAGTTCTCTGAGTAAGCCAGGGTTTGGTTCAAGACTGTTTGGTTAACCAGACCATCTGAATTGAATTTTTAATGAGGTCCCATATTATAGCTCGTTGTTTGGACTTCTAAAAATTTATTGAATCAGATTCAGAATGAAAATGATCGCATTTTAAATGAATTATGATTCTCAAGGTTAATTTGTTTGAAACTTATTTTCAAATTTTATGGAATCTTAGTTTCCTCATATCAAGATCACTCCATTTTGTTTTCTCAAAATTTCACGAATTTCTAAAAATAAAAAATGATCTTCTGACCTCACTCATTACCTTCAACAAAAACAAAAACTTCAAAGAACAATTTGTTTTTCAAAAATCGTGATCAAGAAATTGATTCGTTTTTTTTTTGTGTCGTATCGCGTTTAATTTTAGACAGAGAAGTATCATCACATGGAAAAGTGACTACATAGTTAATCAAAAACAACACATACAGGTTGTCTCAATGTTTCGGGGAGAAAAGAGAACTGGGAGAGAGGGAGATGATAAACACATAAACAATGAATAAATGAAAGAAAACACAACAAAAACAAAAACAACAAAAACAACAATAATAATAACAAAATTTAAAAAAAATAGAATAACAACAGGTTGGTTAGGGGGGCCCTTTTGTTGTGGTTGGTTTTGGTTGAAAAATTTGTTTTGAAGGGGTAAGAACTTGATTTCAGCTCCTGATCTGATTGCTCATTGATGTCGACAATGATCACATGACAAAAACATACGTTTATTTATTTTCGCAACCTAATTGACTTCTTATCACAAAATCGCTCTTTGCCTGTTTTCTGAACCTGAACAAAAACAAATTCTTATTGTCAAAAAATTTAGCAGCAGCAAAAAAATGTGACGCGGATTGTGTTTTTTTTCGTTAATCTTCTTTTTTTCTTTTCATTTCGAGGAAAAATGAGTAATTCGGATGAGGAAGAACGAGCACAGGCTGGTGGGAATAGTCAAAGTGTGCAGAAAATTGAGACGAGCAAACTTGGTGATACGGAAATGCTATTGAAATTGAGGGATTTTTTGGGACCTATAGAAGGTGTGAAAGAAGGCCTGGAGAAGATGGCGAGAATTGAGTTGGCGGAGGATTTTGAAGTAGTTGAGTCAAATCCAACTTATCCGTCCCAGTACGTTACCATGTTTCCTTCCAGACTACCGGAGTCACAGATCAACTTTTGAACGATCTTAACACTTTGGAAAATGATTTGTCACACATTGACTCGGTTCTTCTAAATTCGAATGTTTGAACAAACCCAAATGTCTACAAATATCAATTAGGAGTTCTTATGAATTGTTGTATTCAATAAAAAATTGGCCTCTGACGTTTTGAGGTCAACGAGCGAGCAAAGTGTTTCGGTGAACGGGGGATAGGGATAGGATTTTCAAAAGTTTGAAAAATTTTAAGACGACATATAAGAAGTCGACGCAGAGCATTTTTGGGAATAAATAAACACCACATAGGTTCTATTTTTTTGAAGCTTGTTTGACTCGTTTACCTTCACTGAAACTGCTCTGAGTTCACCAGAAAATAGAGATACTAGAGTACGCCTTTACCTAACTAGCAATTCAGTTTTTTTTTTCAATAACCTAATTTTTTCGCTAGAATTAGGACCGGATCATAAGAAAAACCATGTGCGGAATCGAATTTATGCAGACCTCAAAAATTTCTCTGCGAACCTGGAGCACAAATCAATAACAAAAACACAGTCCACTTTAAGGCGGTTTGCAGGGAGTGGCTCTATACCAAATTAGGGGTCGCCGTTTTATCCTGGGTTTTTTCTTATGGGTCCCTCATGAAAGCCGGGACCCCTATTTTTCTAAGGAACCCACAAGAAGATATCGGGCTCTTATTTTCTTGACATACCCTCATTATTGTCGGGACCTTTATTTTGGTATGGAGCCGAAAATTTAATTCGATGTTGTCGAACCTTAGTTCCAATTTCGGTCACATGCCTGAAACACGAAGGATTTGGATGGGCATAGCTTCGGCGTCTCATAATCAGCTGAAATTCAAGTCGAAGTTTTTGAATTTCATTCTTCTTCTTTTTCTTTTCACAATCAGCATTCAAAAATCTTAAAATTTCAGCTCACGCTGTTTCAAAATATTACAGAAGCTTCCAAGCAATACATTGTTTTCTAGGAAATCAGTGATTTTCGATGATGAGCAGAATTTTTATTATTTTTCTGTAAAAGTGAGAAATCAATATATATTTTCTTTTAATTGCAAAAAAAAATTATTCAAAAAAAAAACATAATGTATTGTGTTCTGTGTTTTCAAAAAAGAGCAATGTCCATGTGATTTCAGTTTTTCGACTTCTGGTTTTTGGACCCCAGGAAGTATAATTTTTGGTGTCTTTCTGCTCATGGATCCGGGTTGTTAAATCTATTATTATCAAAATCAACTGTCTGTTCAGTCTCCTTTAACTTTTAGATTTTACTCTAAATTTTACCAATACCGATTCTATATCAATGTCGAATGTCTGTAGACCTTCATTGAAGGTCAGCTGCACGCAGATATATCACAGTAATCATACGAGTTCAGGTTTCTCCACAAAAGAAATTTTTTACCTACTTATTTTCTTGTGTAAAAATTATTTAAAAAAGTGTCTAGTCAGATATTTTCTACTTTATTTCCAGAAAGATGGAGGAGAAACCAACAACTAGAAGATTTGAACTAATGTGCGTTCTGATGCTCACCTTTGGCCAACTATGTATTATGACAAACTATGAGACATTGACATTGGTTCAAGAGTCAGTGATTCATTCGATTCATGAGAAAGAGCCTTGGAGAATCAATGAGCATGCGGGTTATTATGGGTGACGCTTTTTGTTTCAGTTTATGGAACGTTTCAAATATTTTCAGCCAAGCAGTATGCTTCCTAACCTACGTATTCGTCTGCTTCATCTCTCCATCATTTCTCTATGCTACCAGTGTCAAAACTACCCTGTTAGTTTCGGCATTTTGTTTCACAGCATATCCAATTGGATTTCTTTCTATTAATTCCTATTACTATTATTTCTCCAGTGCTGTTCTTGGTGTTGGATTTGCCTGTAAGTAATTAAAATTTATGTTTCACATACTACATAGATGTTTTACTTTATTACACGGGTAATGCTGGATATATGACATCTCATTCAACGCGTCAAACCATTGGATCAAACGTTTCTTTATCTTGGGGTCTTGGGTGTTTTTCAATGATGTTTGGAGGAGTTATCATGGTGATTATCACGTTTTGTACGGGACATGAGGAAGGTCGAAAAAGTTTCAGCGATTTTGAAATGTATAACCAAAATTGGTTTACGTATTGAGAAAAATGGAATATTACAGGTATCTATTCTTCTCGGTTCTCGCAATAGTGTCCTCATTAGCAGTGATCACGTTCATGTTCATTCCATCGAAAGATGTGACAAACTGCATTGAGAGTAGCAAAAAAGATAGACCATTTTTTGATGGGATGCAACTTATGGGAGAAGCTCTATTGTCACCGCAAATGTTTCGACTTGCACCAACTTTTCTTTTGCTAGGAATTCATACATCTTTCTTTCTCGCAATTTTTCCAACTAAGCTTACGTTCAATGTGCATAACGCGGCTATGGTTTATCTGCCAGCGATTTACTGTTTTTCTGCTGGTCTTGGAGAAACCTTGAGTTAGTTGGGACAGGTTTTCATAGTTTAAACATAAATTTTGCAGTGGGTCTGACAATTTCAAAAATGAACAAGCGTTTCATGGACTTTAGTATTCGCCCAACAATGTTGATTGGCTGCACAGCTACCATTATCTACTGTCTGCTTGTTCTGTTCACAACTCCATATGACGCAACTACAACAACGTCCACACTCGAACCTCTCCTATTTCAACCATCTCAAGTCATTATTGTAATAATAGGATTTCTCACAGGTTAAAATCTATTTTTAAACGCACGAATGAAGGAAAATCTTATCGATTTACAGAAAATAATGCTCGAATATTTTTTTTGTCATTTTTCAAAAAACAAATAAATTGTTAAATTCTGCGTGTTGAGACATCAGCAAAAACATAATGCGCCTTTAACGTTGACTACGGTGTCACCAAAATTTATTTTTATTTATTTATTTTTTTTTTTTGAGAAACAGTTGTCTTTTTCACCGAAATTTCAAAATTTTCATCAAGTCAATACGCTTTTTGAAAGAACTTTGCGCTGCACTCTTCCCATTGACATAAAAACCGGTTCTCTCTCCCCCCCAAAACAACGTACTTTTCATTATTACATTAAATGTTACTATTTTTCCCTTTTCTAGGCAATCACTACTTTTGGTGATAGATAAAGTATCAAATAAAGTTTTGTATAAAACGAATTGTGTTTAGAAAAGTACTTTTCATAAACATTTCCTTTTCTCGTGACAAGTCACTCTTTCCAGTGCAATAAAAAGGAGGGACTAGGAATACGTGGCCGAACATTTGCGCATGTTTTTTCCTTTTCTCCTCTGTTTCGTCATATGCTTAAATCAATTGATTATTTATTCAGAGAATGGTTTTCGACGAAGATGCTCCAGCTCATCATCAAAGACCGAATTCGTTTGAGAAATGGGGTCAACAAGCAACAACATCAGCTTTCGGGTTAATGGAATCTTTACGTGGACAAGGATCGTCTTTCGCGAAGAATTTGAAGAGTTTTGGTAAAAATTTGATAAAAGAATCTGCATCGGGTTCTCCATCAACACCGGTATGTTCGAAATTTTGTTCTAATAACGTAAAAAATTGCAGCCAGAGCACCGAGATGATGACATTCGTCTGACATGGCTCACTAATCGAATTGTTCTAGCTGATACTCTTCATACATCGAAGGAAGGCTTGTTGAATGTAAGTTTTTATTTTCTCAAATTAAATTCAATCCTCCTTTCAAAAATTGAAGAAATTTAATAAGAGCTCTCTTTTTTTTCTTCAATATTTGCAGTAGTTTCATATTAAAATTATTTTAAAATGACAAAAATAAGTTTTATTTATCTTTCATAATTCTTTTTCAGGCTGAACGTGCTGTTGTTCGTGAAATGATTGATTGTCAGCCCTACGTGGTTGTCAATGTTCACGCAGAGCCGCTGAAACTCGACGGGTACGCCAAATCCATCCATATTCCTCTTGGTGTGAGCGCCAAAGGTGGGATTCCCAATCAACCAACAATCCAAGCGCTAACACCAGTCCTCAACGAGTATTGCTTGCTGACCAACGACGCAGCAATTGTTTTTTTCGGGTCTGATGGTATGTCTCACTTTTTTTTCAACAAAAATTCTCAATTTTTTTAGAAAACGTCGTAATCGCGGCGGCGTTCTGCTTAATAGCTTCGAAGTCAATCCAACGCGTGTCGGATTTTTTGAACGATTCGATTCAATCAAGGTTTACGCGACTTCCAATTACCTATAAGTTATTCATTGAGCATACGATTGCCGTTCTGAAAAAGCTAATCAATGATGAGACACCATCAATTGGCGTAGTTTTGAACGCTTTGGTGATTGAACCAGGGAACGTATTGATTGATAGTGAGTCGATTTTTTATTTGAAAAATGTACTGTGTTCAAATTATTTAAAAAATATTTTTCAAAATATTATTAATTTTGGCATTCTTGAGTCAATAACAAAAGAAACTGCCATGTTTTAAATTTTATGAATTAGCAAAAATCGATTTCAGTTTTATTATGCAAAGCATTCGATTTTATTTTTCACATTAAATTTGTTCTCAGACCACCGATTTATTGATTATCAAAATTCAAAACCAGCCCCTAGTTTAGGATCTCTAAATAACTATTGTTTTTAAAAACGAAGAGTGAAACTTCCAATAAACTGAATTTTCAGGCGATCTCTACGCTTCCATTTTCCAAGGAATCAACCAACTGAAAATCGTTGAGTTCTCAGCTAACGAGTGTCGCAATCGACACGGTCAACTTGTAGTGAAATTGCAAAACTTCGACGTTCTAGACGACGCGGTCATTTCGATTGGACAAAAAGGAAATTCGGTGAGATTTTTTTTGAGTTTAAAAATCGTTTTTCCAAAATTTACCAGTTTTTCATACTCCGAAAAATGTTCTAATTTTTCCGCTATTTATAAATAGACTATTTAAAAATCCATAAGATAGAAACCTTTCAAAGGCAACACCTGTCCCCACATAATTACTGCGCACTTTCTTTGTTGTTGTCCACCTCTTCCCCGATTTTGTTTTGCCGTGCCGGTTTCAATGATGAATAGCTCATTATTACCTAATGCTGGAGGCAGTGTTGTGACCTCGTTTTTCCTCTCTATCTCACTCTCCACACACCGGATTAACCATATTTTTTGCAGTTTATTTGTTTTAAAGCAGAGAAAATGGAGTATTATTTTCATTTTTTTTCCTAGATACATTTCTTCTTTTTCTCTAAACATTGTGTCAATCTTTAAAAAAAGTTAGAAATAATTGCTCTAGTCGCAACATTGAGTACTTATCGATTTCAGACAACTTTTTTGCAGTTATTTTTTATTTCGTCGTTGTGAAAAAGACATTTTGTTTTATGAGAGACTTGAAAAATGACACCTCGGAAGCATTTTTTTTTTTGCTTTTTCATTTTTATTAGAAATAAGTTTTGAGTTGGCATAAAAAGTACACAGTAACAAACTTTTTGAAAACGGGGTTTCTCAAAGTATGATTTGGAGTTTAAGATAACATTTTTAAAATCGTAATTTAAAAAAATTTCAAATTACCAATCAAGAATCTGGTAGAAACCGAGTCAGTAATAACAAAAATATGTTCAGTTTTTACGTATTCTTAAGTTTTTTTCAAGACTTGAAATGACTTTCCCTTCTCTCGCTCTAAAAACAATTGCAATTCAATCCTCATCAAACCAAAAAAAAAGATTCTCAATTTTTTTTTGTTGTTGCAGAAAACGCCCTTATTCACTGCTCGTTTCAACACTCAATTGTTGGAATCGGACGATTCGGATATTGTGCTAACTTCTGAAAACATGGATGTTTCACGCTTGATTTCGCAACCAGTGCAGGATTTGAGGTGGGTATTTTTGAAAAAAGGATAATGATTTACCATCAAAAAGTTTCGTTTTTTTCAGAATGATTGTGAATTTTGCAACACGACGTGCACCAACTATGACGAATATGCATTTTGATCGATATAAGTTGCTTTGCGTTAGAAATGAAAAAGAACTAGGTACGTATTATTGCATAGATGGTTAATTTAAAAACTTTTTAATTTTCAGAAGGCTACCAGAGGAGTTATGGGTATGTCAGCGGCTCCGATGAAGAATCTCCAATTCTGAGAAGTAAAACAAAAACAACGAAGAAAAATGATGCTAACAATGAATCATTTTTCGACACACTACAGTTCGAAGATACGCCGGGTAGAACAGATAATTTGATGGTAAGATATTCAGAAAGAATTTTTTGTATAATAATTTAAAATATACAGAATGCTAACTATGAAGAAACGAGTTCGGATTTGTTGGGTGGATTTGAGAATAGCAACAATAGACATTCTGCTGAACTATTGTCAACACCCAAAGAGACACCAATATTATCGGCGCCTACACCGCTCACAAGTGAATATGAAACTGTTGCACCGGCGATTGATGATTTATTAGGATTGGGAGGTGCTTCGAGTAATGCGAAAAGTAGTACAAGTAATGGGTCTTCGACACTAGTAGATTTTGATTTTGGAGCTCCTATCAAACCCACAAGTTCCAACTCTAATCTGAAGTATGTTTTTTGTTCATAGAAGTACACAATAAAACTATTTTTCAGTTCATCACCAGTTGCTCCTGCTCCAGCACCGTCAGCAGCTGCACCACAACAACAATCGTGGTCGAACGCAGACCTTCTTGGAAGTTTCTCTCCACTCAAACCAACATCCACTGCAACACCACCCAATTCGATGGCTTCTTCGGCAGCCAGTATGTTAAATTTCCACTGAATTTTAAAGATTTTATTTTTTAGATTCGAAACCAGTGTCGACTGTGAATTCGCAGTCAGATTTTGAAGCTTTCCTATCAAATTATCCGGAAAAACAACAGCCCACTAGAAATGTTCCTACGATGAATAAGCCTAGAGGTTAGTTTCCTCCCTCTAAAAAAAATATTTAATTGTTTTCAGTGGCTCCACAAACTCAAACAACGTATAAACCTGCATTTGGAGATGCTCCTTCGACTGGGCCAAAAGTTTCGTTTGATGCGTTCAGCGATTTATTAGGTCAAGGGGTACGAAATCGAACGTGAATAAAGCATTCGAATAATTTTTTGTAGGGTTTCAAACCGACATCTAGAGAAGCGCAGAAACAATCGATAGGCGCCTTATTGAACGCTGAACAAGCAAAGAATTTGACACCAGAAGAGGTAAAGATTCGCGATTGGACACAGGGAAAAGAGAGAAATATACGGGCGTTGCTTGGATCGTTGCATAATGTTTTATGGGATGGAGCGGATCGATGGAATCAGCCGTCCATGGGAGATTTGTTGTCACCAGACCAGGTAAGAGATATTTTAAAATAGAAATTTGCTCAGGCTTCAAAAATAGTAAATTTCCAATTCCAGCTCCTGAAATAATTAATTCGTATAATTTTAATCGCTAAAATTAATTTCTATAAAATTGTCCAATCATTATTTATGTAAAAAAAATGTTGTATGATTTTGATATAATCTTTAATCAAAAATTTCCAGATCAAAAAACACTATCGAAAAGCGTGCCTTGTTGTGCATCCTGACAAATTGACGGGTTCACCACACCTTACATTGGCTAAACTCATATTCACCGAACTCAACGATGCATACAGTAAATATCAAAATGATCCTAACATTTCATAGTAATTTCATGGTATTCGTTCCGCTTTTGATATGTCTAGTCATTTTTTAACGCACGTTCTTTATTGTCGTTTTGTGATATGTCCAAAATAAATTATTTGTTTTTGCACTTTCAAAAAAGTTTGACCAGATGTTTCTATTTCGTTGTTTACTTCGATTTCGAAATATTTCATGGTTAGAGAAAGTGTTTTTCAAACAAAATACTTTAAATTCATGGGCACTGGTGGTATTGATTTTAGATAAATAAAGGTGAGTAAGGTATATTTATTCAAAGCTTATTGGTAAAATATGTTATAACTAGTTTCATATTCAAGATTAGCTGGAATTTTTGACGTTTGAAGAACCGGCCATTCGATTCTAGAATTTCTAGAGCCGATTCTACAGTGCGTCCAATAAAGATAGGACACCCCTCTTTTTTGAGGTTTTTTTTTCAGCCTGACATAAACCAGAATGTTCAAATGACACCAAAATTGGCATCCGGGGGTTTTTTCACATGCCAAAGCGATTGGTGTTTACAGATTTTTTCTATCGGCTCTCATTTTTTCAATAACCTCAAAAAGGAAGGGTGTCCTATCTTTATTGGACGCACTGTAATTGTTCAATAGTCAAAGTTCGCAGTTATTTACAACGAAAAATGCACTTTAAACTTAACCAGATGAAATCATTGATAAACATGTTGTCGTTCTCTAGTCAGTGAACAAAAATAATTTAGTAGAACACCATTAATTTCTCAAAAATTACCTGTTCAAAAATTCTTGTCATCGTTTCACTATAATTTCAGCTTCCCCATTGAACATAGAATGATCCAATATTTTCCAGATAAACCTTTTTTTATATTTAGAATTTTTGAAAAATTGAAGTATTCTTAACAATATAAACAGCGTTCTTATTTTCCAGAAAAAGATGGCATTCACCCAACTTACATGGAAAGACTTTTTAAGAACATTTCAATTTGTCGATCAAGCGGTTAGTTTTGTTTTCAAAAAAAATTTTGTTCCTTCTCAACCAGTCTAGTTGTACTTTTTGTTTTTCTTCAACTGACAGAACAGCGTAAACAAAAATGATATTTTTTGTTATTTTCAGTTTGATTCAGTTGTAAATATGGTGACTGGCAATGATGATGGTAGCGGTGATAGTAGTAGCGATTCGGCTATTTTGACAGCTGGTAAGGATTTTCTTGTATTTTTTTACTTCAGTATTCTTTTCAGGACCATCAAACACGGCTGTGGTTTTGAGAAGAAAACGGAGAAGTGATAGTCAACACGATGATGGGGCTTCTGCGTCGAAGAGAGCGTCTTCGGAAGAGGATGACAGCGATAAAGAAGATCTTGGTGCTATAAGGTTTTTTTTTAAATTAATTCAACGTGAACCACGTTTCTAAAAGATTCATTTCTCAATGTCGAAAGATACAAAGCTAGTAAACATTTTCTAATTTTGAAACAAATTAAATGTTTCAGATTTTTATCAAGCATCACCAATGTGATTATAAACCCATCACAGCTCTTACGAAAATCAGCATACAGCGGAGATGACTCGTGGGTGCCGTCGGATTATGAGCAACTCGCCGAATTTCCCAAAGAGCTATTGGAGAATTATAAAAAAGTGCACCCTAACGTCGAAGCTCCGCAGAAGTATAATTTGGTGAATGGTGATTTTGCAGTTCTGGTGAGCCAAACGAGTTTGGATGAGGCTGGGACGAAAAGAAAAACGAAAATGAATAGTAAAGAGAAAAGTGAGAGTCGAGAA
The DNA here is from genome assembly GCA_900536415.3 of Caenorhabditis sp. 38 MB-2015. Lineage (NCBI taxonomy): Eukaryota > Metazoa > Nematoda > Chromadorea > Rhabditida > Rhabditidae > Caenorhabditis > Caenorhabditis quiockensis. The sequence continues at coordinate 45,135 of LR550121.1, forward strand.
GAGGCGTTGACGAAAAACACCCTGAATGGCACTACATCTGACAAGAAAACGAGTAAGGAGGAAGAAGAAAAGAAAGAGTAGGATTTTTAATAAATTTTAAAACAAGACTATAAACAATTAATTGTAGAAATGATTTAGCGAGAATCAACGGCTCAATTTCAAGAAATTTTATGTTATTTCACAGAAAAAAGCTTCTCAGCTTAGAAAACCGTTTTTTACTACCAAAAAGTTTTACACAATTGTGCGACATTGCGTAATGATAGGTGTTTGCACATTAAAGTTGTGTAGTTCTCGAGAACAAAATATTAATAACTTTCCAAGTCGATATTCGTGATTTTTTCACGAATACAATACACTTTCTTTAAAAATTAAGAATAGACATTTCTATATACAAAACGATTCTTAATCGAAATGATACAATTCCAGAATTGTTTATAGAGTTTTGATTTCAGAAAAGCCGATGAGAAAGACAACCCGCTTCATCATCTTGCCATCACTTTATACGATGAAAACAATTCGAAATATGTTATGTCGCTGTATCGAAGTCACAATTTTGCCAACGTAGTCGCCCTATGCGAGAGATGTCGCGAAAACCCCGAACTTTTCCGCAATTTCCCACAAGACGTCAGCATCAAGGAGTATCTGTTGACGATTTTCAACGAGTTGAGAGAAAATATGACATGGAAAACGGTGCATATCGCGGCGAAAATAGGGTTGATAGAATATTTCGAAAGTATGAAAGATCACAAGAAAAAACGCTATTTTAACATGATTGCACAGCCGGAAGGATTGAGCCCTTTGATGATTGCCGTGCAAAATGACCAGCTAGAAACTGTGAAGTTAATGCTGGATATTGGAGCTGACATCAATTTTGTGTCGCAGAATGGATCCAATATTCTTCACATTGCCGCCTTGTCCAACGCAGAAACCCTCAAGTTCTTATGGGACACAAAGAAGTGTGCGACAATGTTGAACAAAGGTGATGCGGCAGGTAACTCGCCAATGTATGTGGCTCTCACATATGGATATTTGACGAATGCGAGAATGATGAAGAGCTTCGGTGGCACATTAACAGCCGTTGAAGCTACTCATGAAGCTACACCATTGATTGGATCGGTGAAACGTGGAAAAATGGATGACCCGTAAGCGTGTTTCTTTCAGGAGTTCCCGCTGGAAACATCTGTTTTTTTCAGGACACTCAAAAAAATACTTGAAATGAAGCCGGACGCATTCGATGAAGTTGAGCCTACAACTGGGAACTCTGTTTTGCATTGCGTGACAACCAAAAAATGTCTCGTTTTGCTCATGGAGAAATATGTAGGATTCATATTCATTTATTTTAAGCGAAACAAAAAGATTTTATCCAGAAAGACAAAGTGAACACTGGCGCCCGAAACAATCTCAAACAAACACCCCTTCACGTTTTCGCCGCCAAGGAAGACTTAGGTCTGGTGATGTCGATTTGCTCATTTTCGGCTGATATTGATGTTGAAGATGGTAATGGTAATACACCTTTACATTATGCTGTTACGGTAAAATATAATTCCATTTTCCAATTGAAAACATTATCTATTTTCAGAAAGGTAATCTTGATATGACTCGACAATTGTTGTGTCTTGGTGCCGATCCGAATAAGTTGAATCATTATAAAGAAACTCCGAGGCACATCGCGGCAAGGTTTTCTGAAAAGTTAGTAATCTTCAGTTGGAGTATTTCAGTTTTGAATTTAGTACAACCGAAGAGAATTTAAAAAATGACAGTATTTCGTTAATACAATGTTCTAACAAGATAATGACAATAAGAACGTTTTAGGTCTAAGGCAGCGGACATGGTGCGATCTCTTATCATTTGTGGTGCTACTACATGCATTGTTGGATTTGTTGGATGTGCTTTCGGATGTATGAATCGTGAAGGAATTGGAGCTTATCGAGCCCATTTAACCACCGATGATGAGAAAGCCTTGAAAAATACTCAAGTATCCGAGAAAGCCACAACAGGCGCTTATGAATTTGAGCTCGATCCCGATACGCATGTTGTGAATGAGGCTTACGCAGAGAGAAATGAAGTACGAGATTTTCCACACAAAATGTCGATGGAAAGAGTGAAGCAAAAATTGGAGCAACTCGCGGCGAAAAAAGATAAGTCGAATATTGTTAATGTTTTGGCGTTAGATGGTGGAGGAATTCGAGGTTTGGTAACAGTTCAAATGTTGATCGCGTTGGAAAAATTTTTGGATAAACCTATAATTGATTATTTTGATTGGATCGGAGCGACGAGTACAGGATGCTATATAATGTCAACGTTGCTCGTTGGACAAAACATTCGACAAGCTCAGCGATATTATCTACAGTTCAAAGATCTGTTATTCGATTCATGGAAACGACCATATGATGCAAATGTATTGGAAAGTTTAATGAAGAGATTGTTTGGCGAGAATTTGAAAATGGCTGATGTCCAGTATCCGAAGATTTTTTGTACAACAGTGAGAGCTGACACATTCCCCGTCCAACTGGATTTGAATCGAAACTATAGACTTCCAATAAGCGATAAGGAGAATGATGAGCTCGGCTTCAAGGATCCCAATGAGTTGACACTATGGAAGGCGTGTCGAAGAAGTAGCGCGGCGCCAACTTATTTCTCGGCTTCGGAAGGTGAGTTGATTTACTTTAAAGTTTTTAAAACAATTTTTTTCAAACAACATATTTTGACCCGAATTTGCGTCATTTTTTAAAAGCAACCTTGAATATCTAAAGTCTTATGTTACAAATCAATCACATGTGCAAATTTCATTCCAACGGCTGACGATTTCTGACAACTATAGTCGATATATTTACTCCGATTGGTAGGGTGCTGTTAAAAATAATTTTCGTTTTCTCAATAATAACATTTCGGATAGTAGGATTCGCCACAAAATATACCAAGAATGTCATCATTGAAGAGGCTGAGATTCTTGAATAAAAGATCAGTTCTTTCGTTGAATATGATAGTTCATTGTATGGCACCTGAAACTTTCTTCCGACCTGGCATTATGTTCAGAAACTCACTGAAAATACAGTTATTATGAATTTCGATAGTTCATATCCCAATAGAAAAGTGGTTGTAGTTATCGATTGAAGAAGTAGAGTGCGTTCAAATCTTTGACGATTACTTGACATCATCGGAAGTGGTGGAAGTCGTCGTGTTGAATTGACTTAAACTTTATCAATTAGCTTTTGATGACAGAATCATTAGCTACCTTGAGATGATCTAGTTGCTTGAGAATGACTGTTTATCAGGACACCTCGTTTCAAAGCAAGATAGACTATCAACATGATATTCAAAATCATTGATACTACTGGAATTAGAATTATGAATCGGTATTGAATGCTTGTTATCTGAAAGCATAATAATTGGAGTAGCCAAAGGAAAGTTATTCTTCAAAGTTTTCTTTGAAAATATTGTGCTCTAATTGAAAATTCATAGACCTGATTCGGGTATTTTTCTGTCAGAAACTAGCATAAAAACTATTATTAAACTTTTTTAGCCAGGTGAAAAACTGAAAATGAATTTTTTTCTGATGAGTTCATGCGTACCCAGTGAGAATTCGGTAGACATGCTGCCTCGAAACGAATAGCCCTTTGATTAACATTCACTTGACACTCCGAAAAATAAGGAATAATAAGAGAAACGAACGAAAAAGTAGCCAACAGTCCGCAATACATCCACAATTTCGTTTCACTAAAAACATTGGACATTGGATCGTAAACTGTATAAATTCGCTGAATTATCATCAAAAGGCTCAAATATAGGGGATGCTCATAGGAAAATGTGCATAGAAGGGTTAGAATAGGAGTAATGAACGTTGAGCGCATTTCTGAAAAAGAGATTTGAATTTTAATTTTTATATGAGCATTTTAAGGCTTACCGTTATAAGTTGAGTCATTCATCATGACTGGGATAATTAGAAGAATAAAAAGAGTTAGAGTATCGAATGTGTTACCCATTATCATGTTATAAATGTAGACGACTGGAATACGTGCTGAAATGTTTCACATCTTTAATTTTATGTGATTTCTAATCCGTAACTCACATTTATCGCGATGAAATAATATCACGAAATAAAAATAAGAATTGAAAAGTAAAGAAAATATGTGAAAAAACGAGAAAATCAGGAAAAATATAGGCAACATTACAGGAAAGTATATCGATGGTGGAATGATTTCGAACAACCCGACACTTGATTTATTGTCTGAAATTTGTTTCTGGAATACGACTTGTCAGAAAACCAGGGTAATTTTTTAAATTAGCAAAAATTATAGTTAAAATCGAATTTTCAGAAACCCGAAAAAATGGTTGATGTTGGATGTGTTTTGTCGATGGGAACTGGAATTACACCTGTTAGTCCGGTTGATCCTTCGGTTTTCGAGATGAATGATTTGATGGGGTTGCTAAGAGGAATTCGGAATTTGTCTTTAGTTGTTATTGATCAGGTAAACGAGAGTTTTTGCAACAAGATGGTCTTGAATTCCAATTTATTGAATTTTCAGGCAACTGCTACAGAAGGTGCACCAATCACTCGATCTCGTTCATGGTGTCATTCACTGGGTTCTCCATACTTCAGATTAAACGCACCACTTTTCAAGGTAGGAGAATATTCGCAAGATTGAGAATATTACTGACTTTCAGGATATTATTTTGGATACAAATGATGATTTGGATTTGGCGAAAATAATGTGGGATTCGGTGGTTTATTCGCATACACACAGGTGAGAAGTTTGGGAAATGACTTTGTCTATAATAGTTTTGTCGGTTCGAAAATAGCAATTCAGTTTTTTCACCTGTTTCCTAAATTTACCATGTGATTTTTTTCAGAAAAGATTTCGAGGAAATCGCAAACTTGCTTAAAATCATTGGAACAACTGAAGAACGTCGAAAATGTTTAGTGTAGAATGTATATGGAATTTTTTAAACGTGTATTTTGTGTGCTAATAACTGAAATCGCTTTAATAACTTTTTTTGAATGAATATGTAAATTTTAAAGAAACCAAATGTTGTCAGGAGCGCCCACCCGAACATCACTCGATTCTAGTTCCAAATTTATTAACTACAATATATTGCAATATTGCAATAGCTATACATTTAATTTGATCAATGGTCATATTAGGCTTGACTTCTGAAAACCCTTGAACAAAATAGTTAAAATGATTTCATTAAATTGTAATACGAAAAACGAAAAGTTATCTGACTTGATGTTGATTTGCAACTGCTATAGTCGATATTTTGGGCCCCATAGCCAGTTTACCATTATAAAGAACTTTTGATTTTTCAATTATGATTTCTCGAGTTGTTGGAAGAGCTATGAAATACACCAAAAATGTCATCATTGATGAAGCGGAGATTCTCGAATAAAATATTAGTTCTTTCGTCGAATAGGGTAGTTTAATATATTCTTCCTGAAATAAAAATTTTAACGTGATATATAAAAATTAGAACTCACTGAAAACAAGGATAATAAAACTTTCGATAATTCGTATGCCAGGAGAAAAGTGGTTGTTATAACGGATTGGAAAAGTAGAGCACGCTCGAATTTTTGGCGGATTTTTGAGGCACTTTGAATTGGCGGTAGCATGCGACTGCCAGTGCTGACGGTTCGACCTGTAAGTTCGGGGTAATTTGAGGATAATGACTTATGAGTTGAGCATAATGACTCACTTTGCAAAGATTTAGTAGCTCGACTGGTTTGCAATATATTGTTTGTTATGTCTCCTCGCTTTAATGAGAGGTATACAATGAGCAAAATATTGAGAATCATTGACACTATGGGGATTATAATGAGGTAATCGTTTTGGAGACGAGTTATCTGAAATATAGTATGATATTTGTAGAAGGAGTGGTGTCGCACTAACCCAATGTCTATTCGGTTGACAAGCTGCTTCGAAACTTATATTTCGTTGATTCACATTTACTTGACACTCCGAAAAATACGGAATCAGAAGACAAACAAGTGAAAAAATCGCCAAAAAACTGCAATACAACCACACTCGATTCTCAGTAAATGCTTTTGACATTGGATCGTAAACTGTGTAAATTCGCTGAACAATCATCAAAAGGCTCAGGTATAAAGGATGTTCATAGGAAAAACTGCATAGAAGAGTAAGAATAGGACCAGCAGAGATGCGAAAATCTGAAATGTGAGTTTATTTTCAAGAAATATGTTTACAAATTACCGGAATAGGATATCTCCTCCATCAAGGTTGGACAAACGAATAGGATGAATAGAGTTAAAGCATCGGTAACATTACCCAATATCGTATTGTAAATGTAAACCACTGGAATTTTTGCCTTTTCACGATGCACCAATATCACCAAAAACAAGTACATATTAAAAATTATGGCGAAAATATGAATCAGAGAGAAAATAAGGATAAATATCGCTTGCATCGCTCAAGTGCCTGCAACTGAATACGAGTTATATCGATAACAAATCATTTTTCACCTGTTTCATGAAATCACAAAGTGATGATGATTTTTTCAGGCGAGCGATTTCCGGAATCAGGAAAAATTGTGATGACTTGAAATTTTCGCGGGTTATAGAGACTTAAATCACCTGGATGCACACAATTTTTTTTGGATGTAAAAATAGAAAATCCACTGTAACATGTCTAGTTCTCTCAACAACAAAAAATCCGATTTTTATCCTGGTTATGAGGAAACGTTTTTTGTCAAGCCAGCTAGGATTTCATGCATTGAAAAAAAGTGTCTAGTTGTTGAAAAATAATCGTTTTTATGTTTAATTTCATTTCGACGAACCATATTTCGAATTACGGAAAAAAATTTTCAGCGATTAACCTACCTGAACCTCCAGAAACTTGATATATCCGAAATAGTTGTTACACCTGTCAGTTTCGTTGATTTTTTGGTTTTCAAAATAAATGATATAAACTTGTCTTGGGATTTGTTATTAGTCGCTGCTGATCATGCGGATAACGATTTCGAAAATGTTTTATTTTTCAGCAAATTATGAAAATTTTCAAAATGATGTAAAGAAATTAATAGATAGAAACAAAATTTCTAAATACATTTAAGTTAATAACATTTCAGACAACGCTCTTAATATGGAAAAAAAAGCTTTTCTGTCTGGAAGCAGGTGGAAAATTGACTAAAGTGTTGAAAATATGACAAATTTCAGCACAATATACGTTTTTTTTCAGCTGGTCTCATTAGAAATTTCGGATGATTTGGTTTAATGTTCGCCAGCCTAGAAATTTTTAAATTTACTTGACTAGACAATTTCCACCCTACCTTAGGTTGTGTATTATCAATGAGTTCTGTAGAAAATTAGTTAATTTCCGTAAGTTTCCTCTATGTATTCTCAAACATCAATATCTTTCTTGAAAAATATCTCTATTCAAAAAAAGAACATGATATTCCTTGTGAACAACACTTATGTATTGTATTTACCGGTTTTTATTATAAATGACCCAGAATACATAGAGGGTGTCTATTTGATTTTCATGATATTCCAGCTATTTTTATTGTTCAGCGCTGAAATTGTGACGCTTTATACGATATATAAAATCTATTTCACCACTTTTCATGTCAACATGAAAACGGTTATGATATCGTGCTTGGTCGCTTTTTCACCATGCTTTGTTGGGAGATTATTGACGTTATCAAATATTGTAGGGATTTTCAAAATTAAAGGGATCGACTCACCTATTCAACTTCTCTGGACAGATAACATAATTTCTATTCCCAAAATCTCAAGCATTGAAGAAATTTGGTGTTTGTTCATTGGAGGGGTTTTTGAATGGTTTTACATCAATTTCATCACCTCGTCGTTGTTGGTTTTTGCATTAGAGCGCACTTGTGCTAGCTTTTTCATCACTGATTATGAGAAAGTGCCGAGATGTTGGATTTTGGTTGTTCTTATCATTTCAGAGGTTTTGATTGCAATTGGGATGACTTATGTGTTACTATTCAATAAGGTCACATTTTTAATAACTTCCATTCTTGGAACAATTTGCACTTCATCTTCGGTGACTGTAAGAACAAGCACGTTATAGATGAGACCTCTTTTACAGACTTATTTACAGATTTTTATTCTAAATCGACTTTATACAATTCTAATCGTTAATCGTCTCAAATCCCATTCCAACTACACTCTGGCCACAAAATTTCAAACCATTGAAAATTTGCGAGTAGAGAAAATGATTTCTCAAATCTTCTCCTATGGTGGTATAGTGTTAATAACTTGCAGTATTATGATAGTCATGTTTTATCTCGAATTATTTCCCAGTTTACAGACGTTTTTCATTTTTTCATCAGAAACATTGTTTGCTTCGTGAGTTTTTGAAAAATTAATAACATGTGGAGTAAGACTTCAGGCATTACTTGGTTCTTTGTCCAATAGTACTGCTCGAGATCAAAAAACGACACGACAAACACGTTATAGTGATTCCACACGAGACTGACGTGTATTTTGATCAATTGAAGAATGCATGGAAATGATTAGCATTCATGGATTAGATTTTTGAATATTATTCATTGCTTTGTTTCAAATTAAATTGAATAAAAACTTACACTCTCGAGATCGCTAAGTTGTTTCAACTATCTTGATCGCTAATTCTATAGCATTATGCATTGATAATATCTGATTAGAATGCTTTTGTTACATTGCAGAAAGTTGGCAAACGTAAATAAAAAAATAGTGAGGCGAGGCTTTGAAACAAAACACAATGATGTTTGTTGTGCGCACCGCGTGGTCCGAATATTTTCTTTCTTTTTCAAAAAAATTTTTTTTAACAACACAAACGGATTATTTTAGGTATTTTCGAAGAAAATTTCGTATTTCTGTGGAATGCTCATTTTTTTAGAAACATTTACCGATGTCCAGTATGAGTTTTATTATTCTTGCTGATGAGATTTAACCATTTAACAGAAAAAAAAATATTTTTATGACAACAAAACCATTAATAAATTAAAAAATTGTACTTTATCTTTTCCCCAGTAGAAATCGGTGCTGTAATAATGAATTATAATGTTGAAGTTTCAATTGTCCTTTTTCATCTTCTCCAAAAAGTGCAGTTGTACGGGTTGCCAGAATCGCAGTTTCTCCATCTTTATTTTCAATAAATTCTACTCTATGCTTGTCATCGCTTTTCTGGAAAAAAATGATAGTTATTCATAATGTGGTTTTTTATTACCCTCAACAATTTCAGATTTCCATGTTCCAGAAGTTTTTGGAGTTGAAAAATGTCGAATTTGGCCAAATGTGAGTGATTAAACTCTTCCAGCATGATACTCGTCAATTCTTCAACCTAAAATTCCGTTTTTTTTGTGAAAAAAAATAGGATAAACCAACGGTATCGTTTCTCTTCCATTCAAAATCCAATTGACTTTCTTGAAGAATAAAAACCAATTTTTCTTCGTGAAGCATCGGCGAAGCGACTATAGTACTGCCGGGAAGTCTCTAAAAGTGACTCTATTAAATATTGGGCGAACACAAGAGTGAAACCGACCGTTTTGAAAATATCACTTTCTTTTTTCCATTCTGCTATACAATACTTGAACGGTCCAACCGCTGACGTGTATACGACGACCATTTTCTGAAAATAATGCTGAGATACAACAAAATTATGTATTTATAAATGCAATAAGTTACGGAGAAGTATTAGAGTTATTTCATCGTGAAAATTAATAGAAAACAGTTTTTTTAAACCAAAAAACGTTGATTTTTCAACAAAAAATAGAAAAAAATAAAAATATTCTGACCGCGCCGCATACACGCTGCGCACACAACGAACGTCATCGTGGTTTATTTCATAGTCTCGCCTCACTATTTTTTTATTTACGTTTGCCAACTTTCTGAAATGTAACAATACTAATTTCCGTCTACCTCCCTATTTCATCGAAAAACTAATTTTTCTCATTATTTCTCAAAATGATGTTTGTTGTCAATAACACCTATATTTTATATCTCCCTATATTCATGATCAATAATCCAAAATATATTGAGGATGTATATTTGATTTTTCTGATAATTCAACAAGTGTATACGACGACCATTTTCTGAAAATAATGCTGAGATACAACAAAAATTATGTATTTATAAATGCAATAAGTTACGGAGAAGTATTAGAGTTATTTCATCGTGAAAATTAATAGAAAACAGTTTTTTTTTAACCAAAAAACGTTGATTTTTCAACAAAAAATAGAAAAAAATAAAAATATTCTGACCGCGCCGCATACACGCTGCGCACACAACGAACGTCATCGTGGTTTATTTCATAGTCTCGCCTCACTATTTTTTTATTTACGTTTGCCAACTTTCTGAAATGTAACAATACTAATTTCCGTCTACCTCCCTATTTCATCGAAAACTAATTTTTCTCATTATTTCTCAAAATGATGTTTGTTGTCAATAACACCTATATTTTATATCTCCCTATATTCATGATCAATAATCCAAAATATATTGAGGATGTATATTTGATTTTTCTGATAATTCAACAAGTTTTATTGTTTAGCACTGAAATTCTGACTCTTCACACAATGTATCAGATCTATCACACAATCGCGTTTCATTCTAACATGAGAGCCATAATGATATCATGTCTTGTGACGTTTTCACTATTTTTTGTTGGAAGAAATTTAACATTGCCTAATATTGTGGGAGCTTTCGAAATCAATGGGATCAATTGGCCAATTACTCTTTTATACACTGAAAATATTTCTGTAATTCCTAGAATTTCAAGTATTCATGAGATTCGATTGATGTTTATTGGAGGGGTTCTTCAATGGTTTTATATAACGTTTGTTATTATCACATTGTTCATTTTTGCATTAGAGCGCACTTGTGCTAGCTACTTCATTGCTGATTATGAAAAAGTTCCGAGAAGTTGGATTATTGTCACTCTTCTTGTTTTGGAAACCACTTTAACAACTATCATAACGATTGTAGTGACATTTAATCAATGTTCTTTCTTAGTAATGACAGCAGTATGTTCTATTGTTTCCACATTCAGTGTGACCGTAAGTTTTTTTGAACAAATATTTTCATTTTTGCTCCAAAATGTTTATACTCAACTCACAGATTTTCATTATAAATCGAATGTATACAAATCGTGTTGTACGACGTCTAAAATCTCATTCCAACTACACTCTTGCCACAAAGTTTCAGACTTTAGAAAATATTCGAGCTGAAAAGATGATTTCTCGAATTTTCTTCTTTGGAGGCGCAATAGTGCTGATAACGTGCTTTACAGTTGTTTTATTTTATATGGACTTTTGGCCGAGTTTACAGATATTTCTCATATTTTTATCTGAAACTTTCTTTGTTACGTTAGTGACAAAATTTTTTTGTTTTGTTTTGAAATTTAAAAATTTGCAGACATCACCTAATAATTTGTCCAATTGTGTTAGTATCTATCAAAAAACAATCTGGGAAGCAAATATGTGTTGTTCCGAAAGAGACGGATGTATATTTCGAGCAGTTACAAGATTCATGGAAGTGACTTTGGTACCTTGAATATTGGTCGCAAAGCAAACACTCATTCTTCAAAATAATATTCGTTGTCGTAAAACACCTATATATTATAACTACCTATTTTTTTTAAATAAATAAATAATTCGAAACACATTCAAGATATCTATGCTCCGCCTTGTTGTATGCTCAGAAGGCATGCGAGCCAACCTATCACCATGACGTCAAAATTATTCTGAATAAATTAAAAAACTTTTCGATTTTTCAAAATTTAAGATGCATTTTAATAATCTTCCACAATTCCCCCTATGTTTCTTATTTTAGGTAAATATTGACAATTATGCACATATGTCTTCTTCTTTTCTCCTAATGTTTATGCAATTTACACTCTCAAGAGAGTATTTTTGTTCTCAAGTGACTCCCCCCAGATTTTGATACTTGAACGCATAAAAGCGGAAATATATATATATATATATGTGTGTATCATTTACAAAATGCAAATTTGTCATAACCGTGTGCCGGAACTGATCTGACCGTGAGCGAGCGAATCTAGTAATTATGATGTTGGTGAATTTTATTATATAGGATTTGAAAAGATTACGGTACATACACCTCTGCCTTCTCCCTCATCGGAAGAAGGAAATAGGTTTGCAAGGTTGTTCGGAATCCCAGCTGACAATTTTCTGGTTTTTTTTGGGGGCTGGTGCGCACTTGACTAATTGCATATTGACCTCATGCTCATCCACTTGACTAAAGTAATCTATATGGCTATAAAGCACACAAATATATCGAATTACTGTAGAGATGGGATTGATGCAATATTGAATTATGTATATAGGTTAGGTCTAATTTTTGTGTGTTCCATTTTTGAAATTGGCATTTTACTGACCACATGTATTCATGTTCTAATTAAAAAAGCCCATAAATACAACTTATCCCTAATGAAAATTAATGTTCTCTTCTTTTTCGAAATTCGAATGTTATTAATATTTAATTAGGTTATCCTTGGAAATTTTTTTTTTTTTTTTTGACATTTAATGATTTTTTTGGGAGCTGAAAAAAATTCTGAAAAAAATAAACAAATGTGTCATTTTCACACTTTTCTCGATTTTTCAAAAAAATTTATATACAAATTTTGCGGATATGCATAAATAATTGTTGTCTACTATAGATGTATATGTACAATTAAATGTGTGTAATTTTATATACCATAAATTTTGATAATAAAACGCCGCGCGCCCTTTTTGTGTGTGGGATAAAAAATTTTGGAACTGGTTTTGAGTCATTTTTTGAGGGTGAATTTTGGATTCAAAATCCTTGTAAAAACCAGCCCACCCGTGAAAATACTTTAATTCCAAATGCACTTTTTTCTCAACTCAAGTGGATAATTATCCGACCCATGTTCCAAATAATAATATGAAAATATTACAAAAAAACTGTCTAATTGACACTTACCTTTATTGACATGGACATACATAGCTGGTTTTTTTTTATTTCAACAAATTTGTCATTTCAATGATACCAAATTGTATACTACATACATTGATTGTTGTTAACTATTATTTTTTTTATATGTTTTGTTCTTTTTTTGTTGTTGTTTTGTTGCAGTATTTGATCTTGGTGACAGTTATTGATGGGTTGAATTTTGTAGATATTGGAGAAGATTTTTAGCACACCTCTTCCCCTATTAATTACTCTATGTAATATTATATCTACTCGAGTTTTTGTTTGTTTTAGGATGATGACCATATGTGATATATCTCATGAGCTAATTTGGAAATTTTTATGAAACGTGGGAATATTTGGAATTTTATTTCAAAACGATTTTAAAACATTTGCATCTGATAGTCAAATTATTCTTTTCAGCCATGTTATAGTTTGAATACAAAAATATAACTTCTATCCTAGTATAGGGGTCCAAAAATAATATAGGGGTCCCATTTGAAAAAATCCGAAAACGAACCTATTGTACAACTTTCAGAAATCCACATTTATTTTCTTTTTGTCGAAAAAAATATGTTGAACCTGTATATTATTTTAGGATATTATTTCCATTTTTTGGATCACTACTTCTTTGATAAAAATTTGTGGATATTTATATTATTATATTTGGGACCCTCATATTATTTTGGTTTTAATAGATTATTTTGAGACCCTTATTTTATTCTGGGACCCTGATATTATTTTGAGATTCTTATATTATTCTGGGATCCTTATTTTGTTTTAGGACCTTAATGATATTTTGGGACCTCTATATCATTCCGAGACCCTTATTTCATTTTTGGGATCCTTAAATTTTTTGTTGGGACCTTAATATTATTATGAGACTCTAATATTATTCTGGAACCCTTATAATTTTCTGGGACCCTTATATTATTCTCGGACTCCTATATTATTCTGGGACTCCTATATTATTCTGGGACTCCTATATTATTCTGGGACTCCTATATTATTCTGGGACCCTTATATTATTCTGGGACCCCTATATTATTCTGGGATCCTTATATTATTATATTCTGGAATCCGGATATTATTTTGGGATTCTCATTTCATTTTGGGATCCTGATATTATTATACTTGGGATCCTTATATTATTTGGGACCCTTGTATTTATTATTCTTGGACCCTATATTATTCTGGGACCCTTGTCTGGGACCCTAATATTATTTTGGGATCCTTATATTATTTTGAAATCTTTATATTATTTTTGGGATCTTTATATATTTTATTCTGGGATCCTTATATTCTTTTGGGGTCCTGGTATTATTATATTCTGGTACCCTAATATTATTCTGGGACCCCTATACTAGGATAGAACCGTCTTTTTCAGCCATGTTATAGTTTGAATACAAAAGTATACTTCACTATAAGGTTGTCCAAAAAATGATTTATCAGGAACCAGAAAAGGACCTCTCTCTTACAATCATCAGATATTCAAAATGAGTGAAAATCAGATTAATATGCCATTTTCAGATATTTTTTCCAGACAAACAACTAAATCTTTTGAAAATCTCAGCTTACTTGGGTCCCTTACATCTGCTAGTTCACTAACTTTTGAACAGCGAGTAAGTTTATAAAAATAATACGTTCTTATCAAGTACTTCCCTTAATACATATTAATATAACCCCTCCAAAAATCGATAGTTAGTAACACTATTTTTTTGTTGTTGGAATTTGTTCACTATCTTTCCATTTGCCCTTTCTAGTCATTTTTTATGGTGTTCGCGCGCCGCGTCTTCCCATTCTTCTTATCACTCTCCCAAGTAAATTCACTGAAAATTCGGTTCTCTCGCTAATTTGATTAGTTTTCAGTTTTTTTCTTCCCACACATCATCTTCTCTATTGTTTTTTGTGTGTCCTTTATATTCTGATAACTGTTATGATTATGATTTTGATAGGAGTACGTTAGGGGAGTGGAACTGTTGGGTACTGTATTATGGTTTATTTAGAAGTTATGTCTTAAAGGGAGGGTAACACTGAAAAAATATATAATTTATTTGATCTTGAAAATTGGGCACATTCAGTGTATTGAAAGCTTACATTTTAAAAAAATATAAAACCTAGTTGGCCAAAAAGGATAGTATTTTTTTAACAACTTATACAAAATCCTTTCAGGGTTTTACTATATCTGAGGTATCGTAACTTTTTTTTGGTTCTATCCTAGTATAGGGGTCCCAAATTGATAAAAGGGTCCCAGAATAATATAAGGGTCCCAGAATAATATAAGGGTCCCAGAATAATATAGGGGTCCCAGAATAATATAAGGGTCCCAGAATAATATAGGGGTCCCAGAATAATATAAGAGTCCCAGAATAATATAAGGGTCCCAGAATAATATAACGGTCCTAGAATAATATAAGGGTCCCAGAATAAAATAAGGGTCCCAGAATAATATAAGGGTTCCAGAATAAAATAAGGGTCCCAGAATAATATAGGGGTCCCAGAATAATATGAGGGTCCCAGAATAATATAGGGGTCCCAGAATAATACAAGGGTACCAGAATAATATAGGGGTCCCAGAATAATATGAGGGTTCCAGAATAATAAAACGGTCCCAAAATAATTGTTTTCTTTGTTCAAAGACATAGTCGAGGACGCTTATACTATTTTGGGATCCTTATTTTATTCTGGAACCCTTATATTAATTTGGGACCCTTATACTAGAATAGAACCCAGGGTTTTACTATATCTGAGGTATCGTGATTTTTTATTTATTTTTAAATAAACAGTGTATTTTTCTATTCAGACCCCCCCCCCAAGAATGTTTCATTATACCAGTTTTGTTATTTTTAATTCGTCCTAATAGGATTTTTGTTGGGTTTTTTTTTAATTAGATGAGATGGTCAGCGAGACAACAAAAAGTACTGTAGTCGGTCATCTGGAACATTAATTAGTGACAATAATTTTTCCCCTTGGGCGGAATAAGGAACATGTTCTCGAAATAAGCCTTTCAAGGATTAGTGAAACTATGAAAGTGTAAATATTTTAGCGTAAATATTTTACGATGTAAACATAGCATTTTTCAAGAGATCAAAAGTTGCTACTACAAAAGTGTTGGCGAAAATCTCAAGTTTTTTCCAGTTTTTCAACAATTATGATAAATCAAATCATTATCAGTGTCAGACAAATTTCTTTTTTTCTACTGGAAAAAGGTGACGAAACTACAGTACTCTAACGAAAGACCCCCGCGCAGTTTTTTTTTTCTCAAACAAAGCCAAACAGGAAAGAGAAAAGTTTCTTTGTTTATATTATAATAATAATATCCGCAAAGAGGTGAAAAAAGAGATAATCCATCAAATATAATAAATTCATAAGGCATTGGATTTTCTTTTTTATGATGATAACCTTGAAACATAATATAGATTAGCCAACAATTTTTTATTTGTTTCAGATCTGAGAAAAAAATGTATGTTTTTTTTTTTACTTTTTGGACAGCCGCCAAAAAATGTCTGCCGGTGAGAATTTTTGAAGGTACTTGAGGAGGAGAACCGCTGAATTAGCTCTTATTTTTTGTATATGTTAAACTTGGCTACTATTTTTTTCGGCCGCGGCGGAGGAGGCAGTGACTAGACACCTTTTATCGTCCGTAGAGAATTGGTTCCGTTTTTTTTGTATATGTATTCTTTGTTTTGTTAGGAAAATTTGAGGTACATATTTCGCTTCTTTACTTTCAAAAAAAAATCCTCCAAGAGAAGTACAATATGGCCTATGGCCGACTGGTTAGCACGCGTGCCTTCTGAGCAAACGTCTCAGGTTCGGTTCCCCATTGCGCCAAACTTTTTTTTATTTTTTTATTTTTCAGATATCAGAATATCCTCTCTCCATAACGCTACAAATTCATTTTTAAAAGAAGCAGAAAACAGTTTTCTGGATTGCAGAAAAAAAAAATTCGCCGCAATGGGGAACCGAACCCTCGTAGTTTGCTCCGAAGGCACACAAGCTAACCAGTCGGCCATCAGGTTGGCCTGAAAGACCTATTATTTTTGATCTACTATGTTCTCAGTTTTATTGGGAATACAAAAAAAATTAGAGAGTGGCCTAGGAAACGCAGAATGGCCTAGAAAATGCAAGAACCTATTTTCTTTGATATTTTTCAAAAAGTACTGTATTATTTGGATTTCTAGGCCATATTGGTTGCTCTTCCAATGATCTAATAATTTCAACCCTACAATACTTCCCCCTAATTGATAGTTCTCTTTACGAAATCAAAATTTGATTTTGTCTTCGTGCTTTTTTCTTGAAGCTTGTGCACCATAAATGCCACCCTCCCGTTCGCCCGCCAATACAAATTACACCCTTTGTCACACAATATGTTCACCGCCCTTGCGCATGCGGTAAAAATATCTAAACATAATGTTTATAGGTGCGAAAAGTCGTAAAAATATACATCGCGAGAAAGGTCATATGCGCGACGGATTTATGGATTTTCATTGTTTTTTCGAGACTGAATATTTTTTCTGAATTTTCAAGAGAGAAAAAACTGGTTCATTTTTCGGTAAACTTCAAATAAATACCTACTTGCGAGCGGTTCATTTCGGGTGGTTTTATGAGAAAACTTTCCATTTTAACTTATTTACACATTTTCTGTTACGATTCCCCCTTTTTTTCTTGCCAATATTAAGCCACGCCCATTTTTCCACTAGAGCTCCGCCCTAATCTTCATTGTGCTCCTCTGAATCATTTTTTTTACTAGCTGACTAACTGGTATTGTTTTTTCATGATAATTCTTCAATTTTCTCAAATAAAAAGCGCCGCCCATATCTCTTTGCCTGGTTTTTGAGGACCCGCCCAATTTTTGTTTTGTTGGGGGGAAATATTATTCGTTTGTTATGCTCGGGATATTTTTTTCGAGATTTGATGTTTTTGATGTTCTTTTTCTGGATTTTTTTGCAATGTATACTTGTTCCACGTTAAGAAAAATTATATCTTTTAAATTCAACGTATTTTTTTAATATCCACATTTGTATGTATCCTAGTTCATTCCGAAACCCCAACATATCTCCATACATAGTACATTTTGATACAATTTTTTGTGCCATCTATCTCGCTGCCTGAATAGGCTTGCCTAAACTGATTAGATTTAGGCGTAAATACCTTTTTTGTGTCCTGCCTTCCCTTCTAAAGGCAAACATGTGGAAAATCTCATCCTTTTCTCTTTTCGTCTTCTTCTTCTTTTTTCCCCCAAAAAAGGTCCCCTATAATTTTCATGTCCTCAATTGAATGTGATGCTTTTTATGAGACGAAGGGAAGAAAGGGTACTGTAGTTTGCTACTATACTATTTGATTTTATTTCGAAAAATTCTCAATTTCAAATAAATCTCAATTTCGACACTTGAGCGTTGCAAAAATTTGCATATTTTCAATTTTATTTTTGGGAAAAACTTTTGTTTTGTTTTTGAAGAAAGTCAACTCAAATTTCACGCATGAATGGAGTGGTCACTTTTTTTTGACATCGGAAATGGCGTGGCGCCAAGTGACACCTGGCTAACTAATTTGTTGAATTCCGCCGTATTTTTTTTTGGCGCCTAAAAAAAGGGGTTGGCCATACCATACAAACAAGTTACTTATCGTCTTCTTGAATTCAGCCTAATTGGATTTTCGACCATTTCCCCCCATTCAAACCCGCTCATCATTTTTTATTATCTCATTCTTCACCCACTTACCAGTAACATATAATTATCCTTTTCACCAAAATTTTCCCATATTTTGTTGTTGAGAAACATTTTTACGTTTGAAACGTTTGTAGAAATTTGCATAATCGTGTTTGAAACATTCTTTTTTTTGGAAAAAAACTTCTTTTTTTTCCAGACCAAGAAGCACAATCTGTATAATGCGACAAAAATGACAATGAAAATACTTTGTTATATTCTGATTTTCGGAGGCATATGCGATGCTAGAGGTTAGTAAAACTTTTATTTAGTCTGATTAATCGAATGAATCTCAAATTTCACAAACCGCCGGCTAATCCTCAAATGAGGCTTTCAATGAGCGATGAATGAATGAATGCAACAATTAGTTGCAAGTCAAAACAAAATCGGGCAGTGACAATTGCATTATTATCCTCCTCCCACCATAGATTTTGGGTGACGGCGGCGGAGTTTTTTGGTCCCTGTGGGCCGGGACATTTTGTATGGAAAAAAGTATAAAAATGACAAATTTGTGACAAGTAGTATGTGGGGAGTTTTTTGGGTGTACTTTTTTGAGGAATTTAATGGGGATGTCGTAGTCTATTGAGTTTTTTTTGGTGCAATATCCTGAGCTGAAAAAAATGCTCATTAAAAATACGTATAAAATCACAATATTCAGTCATTTGAATATTACACGTTACAAAAAATTGAATATTTTAAATTTTCACGTGAACTTTTTTCTCTCGGTCTCTCCACGAATTTCTTAGAAAAGTTCACGCGAAAAAAAAAAAATTCAAACGTGGTGCATATTTCAAATGGCTGAAACTCGGTTTTCTAAAATTACTATTTTTGGGATGGTCAAATTGACAGTGTTGGCTTTCATTTCCAATAGGTTTTGTTGATTTTCATTGGTATTGAGTTTAGCTGAGAGATTTGCTTTAAAGGTGGGGTAAAGGGATTCGGCAAGTTGCTCTTAAATGAAAGAGCACACTTTTTTAGGTGGAACCCTCGAGGGATTTTTTTACCGAAAAGTCTGGTATTCAAGAAAATTACATTTGAAAAAAGAAATTTGGAAACTTTCAACGTAGCTATACGTTAAAAGTTTCCAAATTTCTAACTTTGACCAAAATTTTCTCGAGTACTAGGCTTTTCCGTAAAAAATACTTCGAGGGTCTTACCTAAAAAAATGTGCTCTTTCATTTAAGAGCAACTTGCCGAGTCCCTTTACCCTACCTTTAAAGGGGTCGCCTTGATTCACAAACAGCTTGAAGTGAATCCGAATAACCTCTTCAAACAAAATGGCTCACATTTTCAAAGTTAAATTTCCAAATCTCAAAAGTTAATTACAGACACTGGTCGTGAAATGCGTGCTACCCGTATGTCAGTTGTCGATTTCTGGAAAAACGAAACGAAAGGTGACGGTTTGAACATTCGAGTGGCGCACGGTGTCAACAGCTGGCCAGACCTTGTCGATCAACTACACGGTATGTAAGGGGGAAGGGTGGATGCACCATGGTGTCATGATTAAAGAAAGAAAAAAAAGGGGAGAACGTATTGCGCAACTAATACGCTTCTCTTTCCGACAAAGACCCAAATACATAATTAGAAATTCACCAGGGAAAAAGGACATGACTTTATTTTTATTATTATTATTCCAGAACCATTTCTTAACAAATCAATGATGATCGAAGGTGACGTGTTCATGCAGGCTCATCGGCGACCACGTCATCGAGCAGTTCCGGTGATGAAAAAGGCCGACACCAAGTTGGCGGATCGAATCACGTTCAAGGAGTGGTTGAGAGAAGTGGCGACGATGCACAAAGGTAGGGAAGGGGGGGGGGGTCGGATTTCCTCCGCTGGCAGGTGACCTCTTGACCTGATTTTTGAAGAGATCTTACAAATCATGAACTAGAAACGTTCTCTTTGGGAGAAACGCAAAATCTTCCAAAAACTTTTCCGACAAAACAAAGACATAGTTATGACCTCACAATAGTACAGTAATCGATCATGTTTTTGGTGTGGTGTCTGCCGCAATTTCTCCCCCTTTCTTCTTGGTATTAATGTCACAAAACAAAAAGATATACATTACGGATAAGGGGACGGTGTGTTATTGTTCTGGTTATCCAAATAAAGATAATTGGTATAATGAGCAAATAAGATATGACATTAGGTGTCAAAATTAGATATAAATTTTTGCATTTGAAACAAGAAGCTTATGGGTTGAAGATAATAAATCATTGATGTTGTTATTACTACGTACATTGAGTTGTGACAGGTGTACACCCAACCCAACAGACACCCAAGATTGAAATTGAGGGATAAATGGAGGGAAAATTGAGAAAAAGTATACTTTTTGCAGCCATCAAGATCAATTTCCGATCTAATGAAGTGGTCCGGCCGGTTTTACAAGATCTCTACGCTTCACAAGCTGACCCGACATCGCCGATCCTTCAATACCCCGTGATCCTTCATGCGAATGTTTTTAGATCTCCTAGAAGTGTTGAGGTATATTAGAATCATATGTGACATGAAAATTAAAAGGTATTATGTTTCAGACAGAGGTGGATCCGTCGACGTTTGTTGAGAAGACAAAGGATTTGTTCCCGGATGCGACTTTGAGTTTGGGTTGGACGAAGCAGTCCAATTTCAGTCATCTACATCCAAAGTATAAGAAGTTAGTTTGAACTAAAAAAAAATAGAGTACTTTTTGAGTCAAGAAGCGACGACGTGGATCATCTAGTTCGGTTCCTCCTTACATCCAATTAAAAAAAAAATGTTTTTCTATCCTTTAAAAGGTTCAACAATAATTTCGAATCATACATGTTCTACTAAATATCTGAAGTTGAAAAAAAATGGGAACCGAACCAGAGACCTCACCTCGTGGTTTGCTCAGAAGGCGAGCAAGCTAACCAGTCGGCTATGCAATATTGTACTTCTCTTGGAGAAGATTTCACTGTGTCTCCACGTGTTTTCATCTTACTCTTGATTATTCTCAGGTTATCATGGCGTCAACTATTCCACATTTTGGAATATATCAGTCGACTTGACCAACCGGTAATGCTCTCGATTCGCCTATCAGTCGCTGCACATTCCAAAGATCAACTCCTTTGGCTGCTCGGAATGCACCAATCAATATCTCTGCTTCTTTGGAGTGATGCGGATGACCATGTATGTTCGAGAGGAAGTGTTCCTTCCGTCACGCTAGTCTTGCACTTTTGAAATGTTTTGTTTTTTTTTCTTTTAGATTAAAAACTGGCAGCCTATTATGGATCTGAGAAAATCGACAACAAAGAATCGGATTCTTTACGATTTGGATCCGAAGCATCGCAAAATTTTGCAAACCGAGACAAATGAGCAGATTGAGAATCCAACGAGCTTCGACTTGCAAGAATGGCGAGCTGTGGAGTTTTCTTCGTCAAGCGCCGAATTGTCGACAGTGGTACGGTCGGAGAAGGGTCCAGCTTTTCTTGGAGCACCAACCGCGTTGCTCCTATCCGAAATGTCGCCACCATTGTTCCCGGCAAAACAAAGAGTCCAAGGTCGTGTGCATTTTCTGCCGAAAAAGTCAGCGAAAAGTTTGAATGTTGATGAGAATAGTGGAGTGTCGATTTATTTGATGGATAAGGTTCAAGACATTGATTCGCCCAGAATAAGAAATAGTCTAGAGGTAGGTGATATGAAGATGAAACAAACTTTTATTTTAACAAACATTTTCAAATGGAACACTGATATTGTCTCGAACTTTGCGATGAGCCTCTAGACCTTTCTCAATTTTGAATATTCCATTAACCTTACGAGCAGTCAATTGAAAATGTCTCCAATATTGAATAGGTCCACAACCAATAACACCACATCCACGAACAATTGAAAAGTCAAGTTTGTTACCTCCATCATGAAATTCGGCACAGTTTAGTTTGTATGTAACATTTTGTATTCCTTTATAGTTGACACAAAAGTAATACTGATGTAGAAGCGGCATACTCACATTTATAGTATAAGGCTTGAACTTGTAAGAATCGAAGTGAAGATCTTTCATTGTTTGACTGACTCTCGTTGTCTCCATTACTCCGTTGGTCTCTTTTTGGAAAGTTGTTACAAATCGATTAGCCACTTCAGTCGCTGATTTCCCTTCGTCTGTATTGCATACATCAGATGTCACAGAATATGTGATAATAAATATAGATGCAAACTGTAGAAGTTGCATTCTATTTTTCAGACAGAACTATATTGCAAAATTTGTTAGGCTCTTTTTATTGTGAAGAAATGTTCTCACAGACCAAATAAAATCAGTTTATTTTTGTCGACAGAATCTGTCAAACAGACATATTAAATCAACACCCAATCTGAAATCGATGAAATTAAGATTGATGTTGGAAAATGAAGCCGACACATAATACCAAAAAATATATTATAGAATAAATATTTTAAAAATAATGTCATGTTTCCGTACTGAAACTTCAATTTCCAGGATTTTTTGTCGATTTTTATTCGCATCGATACCAACTTGGGGCGTTGATTTAAAAATCAAAAAAAAATCATGTTTTTGCAGGTATTTATTGGTTTTGATGGCAAGGTAGCAATTATCAATGGAGAAAAATCGAAAAATGTGAAACTGATCAATAAACAGTCCATCGGTCAACTTGAAGAAAGTGAATGCTATGACTTTGAAGTTCACGACATGGGTTTCAAAGTCGCCGCTGATGTTTGGGAGTCAGATTGTGGAAGCATGGCGAAGAGAAAGAGACATCTAAGTTTGCAATTGGATACACCTTTTGAGAAGTGAGTGTTAAAAATTTATATCAATCATATGATTTTTTGTTTCAGAAATCGTTATCTTCGCAACGTTGTGGTTGCGAAAAAAGGTGATTCAGCGATCGATTTTCTTCTCGAAGAACTTCATCATAGCTCAGCATCCAAGGTCTCTTCTATTATTATATACATCACGTTATCTGCCTTATTCTTGTTGTATCTCTAAAGAAATTGTTGTCTTTCATCCAAGAAAAATCTGAACAATATTCTACTTGACAATGGTGCTACCTTACTGCATTTGAAGTTGAATCTGTGATATATTCTCTTTTTTTTTAAATACTTTTTTGTACCAGTGAAATCATTTCCGATTTTTATGTCGCCCTTACCCAACAAAGTCATCAATGCGTGTATTACTCATCTATTTTCTTTTTCTTCTTTTAACTTTTTTTTTGATCATCAGTTTTGTCTATATAAATGTTTGTGTTTTCCGACCAGTTTTGATAAAAATGAAGGTTATAATTTTGCTATTTTCGATTTTCGGGGTAACCCTTGGACTTTTCGGGCTATTCGGTAGCAAGACAACAACCACTACTACCACCACAACACCTGTAAGTTCTAATTTCATTTGGTTTGAGAGTAGACCTCATCCTTTTCTATGTAGAAACCAAAACTTTCACTGGGTAAAGAAGTCTTCATCCCATCATCGGATCAGAAAGACGGTTCAAAGGTCGAGATTCCACTCAATGATCCACCAAAGACAACAACGAAAAAGACGCCAACAACAATTACACCAAGAATTGTGGTGGGAGAAGAGAAAGGGGCGGCAAAAACGACAACGAGGAACCCCAAGTTTGTATTGACACCAAAGTAAGAACAAGGGATATTTAGGTTCATGAAAAATCAATAATTCAATAAAACCATCAGAAAATTTAAAATTGACCTAACAAGTTGTTTCTATTTTCTACATAGTTGCCTGGTTCCGTTTTAGGACTTTTTATTTTTGGTTCATTTTTAATGGAACCAGGTTTGATTTAGGAGATCAGGATTCATCCTATTCCAGCACAATTACATCCCTTTTAGAACTCTCCCAACTTCTGACCGTCACCCATCTTCTGGTTGTCCAAACCGTATTGACGCCTTCACCTCTGCCCCTGATCATGACTACGCGTTCTATCAAAACACAGTCTATATCATTGACAACAATCGAATCACCAAGTCTCTCCCCCTCTCTCAACAATTCCCTGACGGTCCTAAAAACTCTGTCAATGGTGCTGCATATGACATTGAACGCCAGATTCTGACATTGATTGAAGAACGGGAAGTTTATGGGTATAAACTGAATGGTGAGGTGTGGAAACTTCAATCAGTTTTCCCGAAGACTCTCCCATCATCCATTGCATTTACACCAGAAGCAGCTATGAGATGGCACAATAAACATCAAGTTCTCTTGTCGGTGAGGAATGCTTTCAATTCAAAAGAACACAGTTTCTAAAATTACCTTCAGAATGGTGGAAAGTTTGCGCTCTACGATGAATATTGGAACAAATCGTTGATAAGTGGTCGAACAGAATCGTATTTTGAAAATCTACCCGATCGTGTTAAGGGAATCTCCGAATGGCACAATGGGCGGGCTTATGTGTATACACAGAGCTTAGTATTCGAGTATGAGGAGGATAAAAAGAGTACTGTAGGCAGTGGTAAACCATTGGGAGATTTTTGGAAATGTTAATAAAAATTAATCACGTGACACATTTTTTTCCTTTCCCTAGATTAATATTTTTCGAATTCGTCATTCTCAGCCAGATAAAATGAATAAAATCAACATTCAAGTCATATTTCTGATATTGCTCCCATATTTTGCAACATCAAGAGAATGTTATGGAGGAAATGTGCAAGATCTCAGAGAGGATTGTGACATTATCATAGGACACTTGTTGATCGAACAGAAGGATGTTTCATCACAAATTCTTGGGCAGATCAAAGAGATTCAAGGCAGACTTGGAGTTTTGGATACGGATCTAGAAGTATTTGATCTCTTGCCAAATTTGGAGCGAATAGAGAGCCGGATTGGACCAGCGATCATATTTCAAGGGAACAAAAAATTGAGAGGAATCAAATTCGAAAAATTGGACAAGATAGTAGTTAGTGAGGAGAATGATGCAATTTGTTTTGAATTGAGAAATGACCATATTTATTCTTACAAAAGTTTGGAGAAGTTAGTTTTCAGTTTTTCTGTGTAGGTCCAGGAAAAAATTTAATTTTCTAGATTCAAAGAAAGAGCCATATCAGAGGTCACCGATTTTCCCAGATGTCAAGACTATCACTTACACAAAGAGCCGCACAAGAAAGATATCTTATCCGCAGAGGAAAATGACGATATATTCAATGTTTTCATAATATTCGTCGTTTTTATGAACATGCTTATATTTTATAAGTTCTTTAGTGGAATAAGGAATAGAGAACGTGCAGAAGTTGGTCGATTCCCCTCATTTATCACGAAAAGCGACAGCAGTTAATTATGTGAAACTCGGAGTGTGTATGTTAATTTTTGAATAAATTTTTTGTATTTCATTGGTTTTAAAAATTCGGATATTTTTTGAATAAACGTAATATTTTGAGAATATTAACTTTCGCTGACCTTTCCTGGGTTTCAATACAAAAAAAAATTGGCACAAAGGGGAACCGAATTAGATACTTCATGTTGTCGTTTGTTCAGAATATACGTCAGCAAACCAGTCGGCCATCTTTTGTGTACTTCCTTGGAGATTTTTTTTCCTGAAGCACCAAAAAACCTATCTCGTTCAAAAATTAAAAATCCTTTTTTTTTCATTATCACATTTTTGTCACATTTTCCCCAGTAGTCAGATTCATTTTGAGCTAAAAATAATGAAGAAAATCAACATCCTAGTCGTATTTTTTATACTGTTCCCATATTTTGCAACATCCAAGTATAATGGGGGAGAACTTTGATAGTTTGAAAAAGTAAATTTGGTTGTTCAGTTGCACATAAAATTTTATTTTAATTTCAGGCTCAGGCTCGAAGAGCACGTTTCCGAGGATATCAAGGACTCGAAGCCGCTGTGTGAATGTGATTCGGTGCGCGAGGAACTGGAGAAGTATCAGCGATCGGAAATATACCTGTGGTCCCTAATTTATTCGGGTTTTACGTTTGTATATGGGAAGAGCGAGTGGTGTTTCAGAAGAATATCAGAATCCGAAGTGCTACATAGAAGTCTACTTCAGGAAGAATTGAGAGGAATCAATGAAAGTCGAAGATTAAGAAAGATGTTTGTAGAATAAAGTACGTTTGTTGCGAAATCATTAATACAACCCCCCAAATCAAACTCCACTTCACAACAACTATAACCGAAAAAACAATCGTCGCCGCTGCGCAAAAATTTGATATCAATTCGAAAAACGAACCAAATCCTTGTATGTTTTTACAACATTGACCGATATAGAGATGTGTACACAAAGATAAGGCTCCTTCTCTCTTCTCTTCTCCTTCTGGGTCATCTAAAGACACAGGCAGAAACGAAAGTCCTTCACCTACTAACCGATTCGGGTAATTCGAAAAAGGAGACATTCGATGTTTTTTTTTTGTCTTTTCCCGTTTCTGTACATGTGATCACTTGTACTATTCATGTTACTTCGGCCAAAGCGAGCGACATACAAAATTTTAAGAAATCTCGGCAAAAAAGTCAAAAGACTTTTTTTTGGGAAACAAATTCTGAATGCTTCCTTCCTAATATGATAATGATGATTATAATGAGATAAAGTGTTTTTTTTTGTCCCTTCGGAAATAGAACAAGATTTTTATTTTAGTATGAAAGAACATTGTGATTCATACATACATACATGGATACTTCTGGTTTTTTTGCTGCGTTGACACGCGTGGTTGAGTCAGACGAAGATCCGTGAGACGGACAGGTTTTCTGAATTCTTAATCAGCAGAGGACGAGGAACATTTTTCGAATCTTTCTTTGCTTGAATCATACGGTTTTTCTGTTCACTTCGTGTCAGGATTTTTGAATGGATAGCATGCGTGTCTTCTGAGCCAACGATGAAGTAGGATCTCTGGTTCGGTTCCTCCCTATGCCAATTGAAAAAAAATTCTTCCAATTTCAGATATTAAAAAATACTATCTTCAAACTGTTTTAAATTCATTTTTGAACATTTTTAGAAATCAAAAAAAAAAACATTCAAAAAAATGTACGCAAGGGGGAACCGAACCAAGGAGTTCACGTCGTCGTTTGCTTGAGAGACACGCAAGCTAACCAGTCGGCCATGGACACTTAACACCACATTGTACTTCTCTTGGAGAATTGTGCTCAATGGGATTGTGGCACACTAGGTTACACCTTTTAAAAACCGGACTAGATACTTTCAAAGTTCAGTTTTTAGCCT
Organism: Caenorhabditis sp. 38 MB-2015; assembly: GCA_900536415.3. Taxonomy (NCBI): domain Eukaryota; kingdom Metazoa; phylum Nematoda; class Chromadorea; order Rhabditida; family Rhabditidae; genus Caenorhabditis; species Caenorhabditis quiockensis. The sequence continues at coordinate 72,882 of LR550121.1, forward strand.
GACTCCTAAAAAAAAGGTTCTCTTTCATTTACCCCTCCTTTAAAAGTACGCCTTTAAAATACCTCTAGAACCTTTTCGATAGGACCCAGGCTGAAAACTGAACTTTGAAAGTATCTAGTCCGCTTTTAAAACGCCACAATCCCATTGTCCAAGACTTCCCGAAATTCCCAGCTAATATCCATACCATTATTTTTGCGCTCTTCTTTCCTTCTCCAAATTCTTGCGCAACATTCGCTTTCACCCGAGAAAGAGAGAGAGACAACAACAGTAAAAAAAATGCATTTCTCTCTTCTTTTCTCGATGAAGTCAGTAGTTGACACGGATCGTGTAATGATATCCTTTCGATGACCCAAATTGGCGCTTACTACACTGACTTTCTCTCTCCCCACCCCCCTTTCCCCCAAACAACGAAATGTCCTCGTTTATACATTTTTGCGGTTGTTCTGAGATGTGTGCGCGGTGGGCGCCGTTGACTACTGTTAATCGTTCTGGTTTCAGTATCCGGGTGGCTGGAAATTGTAGTACTACTAATAATAATACTAATACTCGCCGTATTGTGTTCTTATCCCCTCCAGATTTTTATCTTGTTGAAGGTCAAGGTGATTTATGTATATATCTTCTTACATCTTTCCCCCATCCAGACACCCCGCTTCCTTTTATTATTATTGTTGTTGATATTATTACTTTTGGAATTCGTAACATTTTTTTGAAGAACAAGAGGGTCTAATTGCTCGGTCTAAGTGCTCCAAAAATTGTTGCAATTATGCTCCGCCCATTTTCAAAGTTTTAGGTCTATTTTCATAGATTCTTTTAGGTATGTTTCTGCCTAATAAGATCATGAGATTAAGTCACAGGGAGGTTAAACTGTCCCCATTTCAAATAGATCTGGCAAAATCTTTACTTTTTCGTGAATTTTTTCTGGGCACAAGAGCAATTCATTTATCTACCTCACAAGCAACAATCTGAGCCAACTAGACTACCGTCTTAACGGTGTCATAGTTTAGTTTGTAAGAAGTTCACCAGGTACTCACTTTTTCAACCCCAAAATATAGAGTCACAATAATTTTAGAATCCAACTTCTAGTTGTTCAAAATCCACATGGCATCCACGTTGAGAAAAAAAAAGAAATATTTAATTTTTACGTGAACTTTTTCTCTGGGTCTCTTTACAAATTCCATCTCTTTCATCAGAAAAAGTTCACGTGAAAAATGAAAAAAAAAAATCTAAAACTCCTCTTGCTGAAAATTTTGCGATATTTAACTCAAAAAACACTCTGATTTGCTTAGATTGGATGTGTTAGCAAAGAGTGTTGCTTTATAACCCTTCTTAACCCATCAGTATTATCGAGGAAAACCCCTTTTCAAGATCTGATCGTCATTCCAAAAACTCCTAACCGCACCCATCTCATCCCCATCTCCCCCTCCTCCTCCTCCTCTCTTATCCGATTTTTTTCTTCGTTCCCGACACCGAAAACTTGATAAATGTGATCGCGCGGTGGCGGACCGGAGATACTATCCCGAGAGATGAAATGAATGATGATGGATCTTCTTTTTTTTTATCGTGTATGTATGTTCTATTAAAATGTAATTTACCACATTAGAAGTTTCATTTTTTCCCCTTTTCGTATAGCAAACATGACCCACTTTCACATTTTTTCGTGTTTGCACTTTCGTTATTTTCGTGAAAATTTAATTTTTTTCTCTTTTTCAAACATATTTTTTATTTCAGGCGCCGATGCGCTTGTTGATAGCACTTGCCCTTGTGGCACTTGCACACTTCACAGAATCAGTAGACCCTTGTAAACGACAACCGTTCCGCGGAAGATGTCCCTCATTGAATGGCGAAGCACCCAAACGATCACAATTTGTTCTTAGGTATTATTTGAGAAACGGCGAATGTGTCAGTTATCCGTATGGTGAGTAGTATATAATAGCTGGAAAGGGGATGTCACATTCTAATTGGACACTGTATAGCGGATCTGGATCTAGCAGATGATGAACACCTTTCATGAGTAATAATAATAATAATTAAGGTTGACTTGGAAAAACAAGATTTTTTTCTTTTTTGAAGTGTTTGAAATTAGGAAAGACTTGGATAGGGATTTCTAAAACAAAATATTTTTCCAGGACACTGTGCCCAGGACCCAAGTGAGCCAACATTATACCGTTACAAGGAAGAGTGTGAGGATGCGTGTATCTCGAATGCGCCAGCCAATTTGGGTGCACCAAAAGATGTGGCTCCAGAAAAGGTTAGTTTCTATTCTTTGCATGTTTGTGAATGATTGCATGAGAATCTCAGGTGAAAAAGGTAGAGTTCTATTCCACCACAACCACCCAAGACGCACCATCCACCACAACTCAACAACCGTTTGAGTTTAATGGTGAAGATTTGGACACCACCACACCTACCACCACTACTACGACTGAATTGCCAATTGAGTTCACGGATGAGCCAGTGACTAGCACCACCACCACCACTAGTACCACTACCACCACAGAGACCCCCACCACCACCACTACAGAGCATGTGACTACCACTGAGGCTTCTACTACTTCTACTACTGAAGAAGCTACTACCACTTCAACAACAACAACATCTCAGGTTCCAACCTCGACAACAACAGAGGCTACCACAACTCCAGAAGTCACCACCACCACCACCACGACGACGACTACTGAGCCACCAACAACCACAACAAGAGCATCGACAACAACCAGAGCTCCAGTGACAACGACGACTACCGAAGCAGTCACCACTACTGAGGCTGTTGTTGAACCAATCACCACTGGACCAAGAACTGGTGGGTTTATAGATGAACAGGGGTGTTATCAATGAATCTTTTCGAATTTTTAGAATGTGAACGTCGCCGATTGTCAGCTAGTCAATCAACCATTCAAGGAGCATTTATCCCAGTCTGCACAGTTAATGGAGACTTTGAGAAACTTCAATGTGAAGTCAATGGAGAGCAATGTTTCTGTGTTGATGCGCATGGTATTGAAGTGCCAAACAGTCGAAGCACCGGAAAAGTTAGACCAGATTGTAACTGTAAGTATCAACATCTTTCTCTTAGAAACTTATAAATAATGAGCATTTTCAGCCCTTCAATCTACCAAGATTGTCAGCACGAAAGAGTGTGTTGGAGCTCCACTCCCAGGACCATGTCAAGGAGCAGTCGCTAGATTCTTCTATAACGAAGATAGTCAACGATGCGAAGAGTTCAAGTATTCAGGATGTGGTGGAAATGGAAACAATTATGAGTCACGTGAAGCTTGTGAGGAGCGATGTGCTCCACCACCAGCCGGACTTCCAAAATGTGAAATTGGCGAGCCACTTAAGACCAAGATTGGGGTGCCTGTTAACTGCGCTAAGACTGATTGCCCATCTGGATATCGATGCAGTGTTGTTCAGCACTCTAGCGTTTGCTGTCCAGAGAACAACAAAGCTGTTGGACTTCAGACCACTGGTCGTGCTTCTTCGAGATGCGCACTTCCAAAACAACGAGGACCATGTGATAAGTACGAACTTCGCTTCTACTTCAACGCCGATCTCAATGAATGCAAATACTTCTTCTGGGGAGGTTGTGAGGGTAACGCCAACAACTTTGAACGTGTTGAAGATTGCGAAAGCGCTTGCGGAGTTTCACAACACTCACGTGTCACCAACAAGCCAAACACCGAGATTAGAACTACACAAGGTATTCGAATCACTCCAAATGGTCGAATGAACTGGGAAGAAACGGACGAGGCTACCACTCCACTTGGACCAGAGCCTCCAACCAGCACAGTTGTCTCACCACAATCATCACCATCGACGACAGCCCCACCAACAACTACCACAACGACCAGAAGACCAACCACAACCACTCGGGCATCAAGAGTCTCTCAAACTACAACAGTTGCCGCTTCAGAAGAAGAGGTTTCTCAAGAAGAGGAGGAGGAGCATCAACCAATTCATGTTCAACCACCAGTGCCAGTTCAGAATACCGTATTGCTTGGAGGTATTGAGGATGCGTCGACTGATAGCGGTTTGCTTTTTAATGCTTTTCTCCTGTGTTTATTTTCTCAGTTTGCGCAAAGCTTTTTCATTGAGTTGAGACGTCTTTATTAACAAAAAAAACTGTGAGATCACTAATCATAACTTCAAAAAAATATATATTTGAGGATTTATGGCCGACTAATTAGCTTTTGTGGCTTCCGTAGGGTCTCTGGTTCGATTCCCCATTGCAACAAAATATTTTTTTTCAATTCGAATAACTGTTTTTCAATTCTTAAAATAACTCAAAATGGTTTAAAAGCATTTTGAAAAGAACATGTCTAAATTTGAGAGAATAAACTTTGAAAAGTTTTTTTGACCCAACGGGGAACCGAACCAGAGACTCCACATCGTCGTTTGCTCAGAAGACACGCCAGCTAACCAGTCGGCCATGCACTAGTGTACTTTTTCACCAAAAAATAGGGGTTCCTCATAAAAATATAGGTCCTAATTTTAGTCCTATGAGTCCCTCACAAAAAAAGATGATCATCTCTTTTCTAGAGGACTCCCATTTTTGTGAGGGGCCTCTATATTTTTTGGAACCTCTATTTTGTTTTTAGCTAATAATTTTTATATAATAAGTAACAATTTAGTCCTACACTGCTAAAGTTCAAAAATATTAATAATCATATTCAATAATAGTTTATTTAGACAATTAACAAAGAGCTAATTACAAAGATAATTATTTTATATATTATTTGTGTTATAATTCTAGTACTTCATTCTGAGAAATTTTGTTAGTATATGTTTTAACCTAATACTATTTTGAACCAGTATTCCGATTTTTAAATCCAAAATACTTTATCAATGTTTAACTGTCTTATTTCTAGAATAATAACATTTCTGTTTTCTCTGTTACCCAAATCTCATTATTCAACCAATATTTGTTTTCCAGTCAACCGTTGTTTGCATCCAAGAGACTCTGGAACCTGCCGCGGTCAATTTGTTCGCTGGTTCTTCGACGCCGAGAAGAAGTCATGCGACGTCTTCACCTACACCGGATGTCAAGGAAACGGAAACAACTTTGCTAGTCAAGAAGAGTGTCTTGCGATCTGTCATCGTCCAGAGCCAGTCACCCAACAACCACAACTTCCCGACTTCAAACAAATCTGCAGCAATGACGTCGATGCCGGAGAGTGTAACGGTGTTTTCGAGAGATTCGCTTTCGATGGAGAGACTGGAGATTGTCGCGCTTTCACTTATGGTGGATGTGGTGGAAATGGTAACAATTTCGCTACTATGCAAGAGTGTCGTCAACGTTGTACCAAGTCTTCTACTGAAACTCGCGTCAACATTTGCGAGTCTGACATTGATATAGGAGAGTGCAAAGGTAGCTTCCAACGATTCGCTTTCGACAAGACTATTAATGACTGTCGCAAATTTGCATATGGAGGATGTGGTGGAAACGGAAACAACTTTGCCACCCTTCAAGAATGCACCAACAGATGTATCAATAAGGTGTGCCCAGAAACCCCATCATGCGATGTTACTCGCTGCCAACTCGTCAATGATCGATCAGGATGTCCATTCTGCTCATGCCCACCAGTTAAGCAACCAATGCCACCAGCACCAAAATGCGCGCCAATCAAAAAATCCGAATGTGAAGAACCATGCATCATCTTCAGTAACCGTAAGGGTTGTGAAGAATGTGTGTGCCCACAAGACCCAACAAATTCACCATCTTCGGTTCAACCACCTGCACCAAGCAGCTTCCAACCAGGCCCACCAGCTAGCTCTTCAGGACCGGTTAGACCAACCGAAGCCGCCCCACCAGCTCCATCAAGACAATGTGAGTTTAAAAAGGACATGTTTTCATTCATAGTAAATATATTGTTTCAGTCGCTGCTAACACTGTTGAGCAAGCTAAACCATCTGAGCTCCCATCTTTGCCACGTCAACTCGCTGATCAGATCCAAGAAAAGTGTTTGCAACCAGTCGAACCTGGACCATGCAAAAACTTTGCTGATCGCTGGTACTTTAACGTCGACGATGGAACTTGTCATCCATTCAAATATGGAGGATGTGCTGGCAATCGCAATCACTTCTTCACCCAGAAAGAATGTGAAGTTCACTGCGCTCGATTCTTAGGTAATTTTTTCAAAAATTGTATTTTGTATTTGCTTGTTTCTTAATGCATGACAGCACCTACCACTCACCCCACACATTTACAGGTAACAAAAATGCACTTAACACCTACCTACACTTACAAGAGCAACATCAGCAACTGGAACCTCTCAATAGTAATAATCATAAGAGGCCCAGACAACACGGTGCGGCGAATGTGCATGTGTCGAAACCGGTTGAAACCTCTTACACCGCACCTAGAATTGATGAATACAATCCGCCAGCGCCTAATAATAACCTCGTTGGTTTATCACCACCAGTCCATCCGACATATTTCACCTACAATGGACAAGATCAAGGAGGACATCGACAATTGGCTGCGGAGACTCGACAAGGGCCGAATGTCCCGATTCCTGAAGGCGTTGTGCCACTGAAACAGAATCGTGGAAGTTTTGATGGTCGACAAAGATTCGCTGTTGATTCACCCAAACAAATGGCCAGTCCTAATTTCCAACCAGCCAAGGAATGGTTCCAAACCACATTGACACCATGGTGGCTCCAGAATCCAACCTCCACAACAACTCGATCAGAATTGTTCAATTTGGGTCAACCATCTCAATCAGGATTCCAACAAGAGAGATCTACAGCAGGAGTTCAGGTATCAACAATTGACAGACCTCAAGAGACACTTCCACCAAGGAGAATTCAAGAGCCTGATCTTAGAGATAGAAAAACTTCAAGCGTTCAAGAATCAACGAGAAGTCCCCCAGCTACACCACAAGTTCAAATTTCTTCAAGATCTCCAGGACATCAAGAAGTACCACAAGCAGCAAGAGCTCAAGAAGTACCACAAGAAGCAAGAGCTCAAGAAGTACCACAAGCAGCAAGAGCTCAAGAAGTACCACAAGCAGCAAGAGCTCAAGAAGTACCACAAGCAGCAAGAGCTCAAGAAGTACCACAAGCAGCAAGAGCTCAAGAAGTACCACAAGCAGCAAGAGCTCAAGAAGTACCACAGTTCCAAGCTCCTGCCAGATCTCCAGGACATCGAGAAGCAACACAGGAGCCACGTGTTCAAGTTCAAACATTACCAAGAGGCCAAGGACACACAGAAACTGTCACAAATATCCAATCAAGAACCAGCCAACAATCACAGGATAGATCTCCAAGTCATCAACAAGAAGAAGCACGAGCTCAGGTTACAAGAACTCAAGGACAAAGAGAGCTTGTTCAACAAACACAGAATAGATCATCTTTGGGACATCAACAATCACCACAAGAAGTCCAGGAATCTACTAGAAGACCGGAAACAACTTCGAAAGTTCATTCACGATTCATCCCAGATCGCAACACACTCCCAAATGCGCAAAAAGAGCTCGCCCGATTCCAATCGATCCCGCCACGTCAAATCGAACCTGTCCGACCAGGCCGTTTCAATTTCGATCCAACTCATTACACATTCTACAATGGAGATTACTACGGACCAACTATTCCGGGAATCCGGGTCAATCGCACCGAAGGTATTTTTGTGCAAGGTGATGGTACTGATGCGGAGCAAAAAGAAGCGTTGGAGGCGTTTGAGAATTTCAAAAAACTTTCGAGAGGATTCCAAGAGGAAGCTCAGAAGTATTTGGCTGGACACAAGAATGATAAACTTGAAGAGCGTGGAGGATTCATTTTAGGGCAGATCAGAAATACTGGTAAAGGTAGGATCACTAAACTGCACCAATTCACTAACACCTTTTCAGTTTTTTTGGTTTCCCTTTTAATTTTCCTTATTTTACACCTTCTTTTCCAGGACTCAACGACGATTCGGACGAGGAGGATGTTCAAGAGGTCGAAGAGCCAACTCATGGTCTCCGTCGTCCAGTGGCTCACGGTGTACCAATCCAACCAACCGTCCCACTCGTTATCCCCACCTACAGCTCACCAACACCAGCTGTACGTGGCGGAGCTCCACCAGGCGTCGAAGGTAAGATCGTTGAAGAGGAGGAAGAGGAGGAAGATGCACTTGAGAGATTCGAAGCACACCCACCCGCACCGGCAACCACTATTGTTCCACGACTTCCAAAAGTCGCTCCGGGATTGAAACAGCAAAGAATTCAAGGTTTTGTTGTCACTACCACCACTACCACCAGAGAGGTTCCAAGCACTACCACAACCACACCCACAACCACCACATCCACATCCACATCCACTGAAGAGCCAAGCACCACTGAAGATGAGTTGAGCACTGAGGCCGCCACTGAGGCCACCACTGAAGCTGTCACTGAAGAATCGCGTCAACCAATTATCAAAGAGGTTGTCGAAGAAGAGGCTAAGTCGCAAACTGTCAATCTTGAGAAGTTCATTCCACGTGCCAAGCCTGTTCCAGCAGAGTTTGAAAACGAAATCTCCTCTTCTGGAGAGGGATCAGGTATTGAATTCGAGAAGGAGGAAGAGCAAGAGGAAGAGGTTACAACCACTACTACCGAAGCCCCTAAATTGAAAAAGGTCGAGATTAGACCAAGAGGTTTCACCACCACCACCACCACCACCACCACCACCACTAGCACTGAAGCTCCAACCATCTCTGAAGCTTCCGCTGAAGCTGAAGAAGTGACTGAAGCTTCTACAGAGGCTTCCACCACTGAAGCTGCATCTGAAGCCACCTCTGAAGCTGAAACCGATGTTGTCACTGAATCTGTTAGCACCCCCACCACCACCACAACATCTCAAGCTCCTGTCACCTCCACTTCTGAAGCTGCTACCACAACACAGGCTCCAGTGAGCACAACCACCACCACCACCACCAACACAGAGGTTCCATCCACCACCACCACTCAAAAAGTCACAGTCACCACCACCGCCGCAGTTGAATCAGAATTCGCATTCAACAGTGACGAGATGGATGAGAATATTGAACTAGTTGAAACTCCAGATAACATCCGCGCCGCTGGATCGAAGACCCTCGAAGCTGCCAAGGCTGTGGAGACCAAGAAGGTTGAGAAGGCCGATAATGGTGTGAGCCGTATTGTTGAGGAGATTGATATTGATAATCGCAATTCTGGTGAGCTTACCAAATCATTGTTGAATTCACCTATTTTTCTTTGATTTCCAGAAATTGTCCACATTCTTAGCACCACCCCAAGCACCCCTGTTTTCGAGCCAAAGTTTGATGGAAGAATCGTTTGCGCGATGCCACCAGACGCTGGAACTTGCACATCATACATCCCAAGATGGTTCTTCAACTCACAAACTGGACAATGTGAACAATTCGCGTATGGATCATGCGGTGGAAATGATAACAACTTTGTTGATCGTGGAACCTGTGAGAGACGTTGTATGCCACGTAAGTGATATTACCAGTTACTCCCTAACCTGACCAATAATGTATTTTAGATCACGTGATTCTTGCTCAAGTACCAGACCGATGCTCATACGAGAAAGACTCGGGAAGCGGTAAGGGGTACAATGTGAAATGGTACTTCAACATGAAGAACTTGCGATGCGAGCAATTCGTTTTCGAAGGACTTGGCGGAAACTCGAACCAATTCGAGACCTTATCCGAATGTGAACGAATTTGCACCCCAGCCGCTAACCGAGCTGCCGGTCCATTGCCAAGCGAAGTTCAACAAACCACCCCAGTTGTTATTCATCTAGAAGTCAGCGAGGAGGAGTATGATGATGAAGAGGAGCCAATGGTTATCCCAGATAACTTGCCACCAACTCTTCAATTCCGCGAAAATGTTCAACTCCCACCGTTGGTTGCTGCCGAGGTTGTTACACAAACCGTTCCAGTCCCCGAGACCACTGTCGCTACTTCAACAACCACATCTGTCCCAGTTGTCGTCACATCTACAGCATTTGCACCTACTGTTCCGCCAACTCACCAACCATCCAATCCAATCGTACCAATTCTTCAAAGTGTTCCACTTCCACCAGTCCCAGAGGTCATCCCCACCACTCAAACCTCGACTACTACTACTACTACAACTTCTACGACAACAACTACCACCCAAGCCCCATCAAATGAGCCAAGACCACCAGCAGCTCATGCGGCTAAGACTGTAGTCCCAGAAGAGAAGCCAACATACAAGGCTGAACCGGTTTTGGGAAGAGAACAATTGCCAACCGCCAACGATGGACAACCAATTGTTGGAGCATCGCCAAAAGAAACTGTCAACTATCAAACTGGTGAGGTCTCCGCCAAGGCTTCAGGCATCAGAAGTTTCAACGCTGATGAGAACAAGATCAGCGCCAGTGTCTTCAACGCTAAATCAACATCAGCCAGTGGACTCCCAGCATGTGCCAATGGCCGACAAGAAGTGAGATACGCCGATGGAAGACCAGTCATGTGCCTCCCAGGAAAGAATCAATGCCCAGAGAAGTCTTCGTGCTATTTCAATGGAATTGATTTCGCGTGTTGTCCAGATGAGGAAGATCCTTATGATAAACACGTCTTCGGAGGGTACAATGGAGAAGAGACTAAAAATGGTTACAAAGTCTTCGGAGGTCTTAACATTCGCCGATTGATGGATGAAGTCCCACTTCGTCAAAAACGTCAATCCGCCTTCAACATCGATTCTGTCGTTGCTCCACTCCGTTTTGACGCCGAGAAGCCACGTCAAGTTCATCGCGCACTTCACATGAAGCAACAACAACAACAACCAGTTCCACGTAACGGTGCTAATCCTCTCTGTGTCCAACCAGTCGTTAAAGGATCCTGCCAAGAAGCTCATCTTCGTTACTTCTATGATAGATTGAGCGATTCGTGCAGACTCTTCGAATATTCTGGATGTGATGGAAATGCCAACAACTTCGGATCACTTGAAGATTGTCAACGACTCTGTGTTCTCGATATCAAGAACATTCAAAACGCTCGTGTCGCCACCACCACAGTTGACCCAGTTGTCAGCGAGCAGGAAGACGAGAAACTCTCACCAGGACAATGCCCAGGTGGACGCGCACCACTCGGAGGAGCATCACCAGTTCTCTGTGGAAACACCACTGAATCCATTGGATGTCCAACTTTGTATTACTGTCGTCGAGGACCACCAGATGTCTGCTGCCCAGGGACTGACCCAAAACTTTTGCGTAAGTACCCCTATCTCCAATTTTTTTCTCAATTTTTTGTTTCTCTTTAGAACAACCAGAAGATATTGTCAAGGACCGTGTGCGTGGAGTCGTGAAAAACGAGTCACACATGCCACGTGGATTCAACCGTCAAATCTTCCTCTCAACACCCAAATACATGTGCCCAGATGCCGCTGATCCATTGATGCTTGAAGATGGAGAGCCAATGTTGTGTGGAAGTGGCTTTGATGGTGTTAAGATGTGCCCGAAGGGTTATTATTGTGCTATCGACTCGGCTAGAAACTGTGGGGACCTTTTTGGACTTTGATTAACTATTATATTTTGAATATTTTTAGCGAGACTCTGTTGTCCAATGTTCGGAGATGCACAAAGAATCGCGCCAGAAGAGATTTTCGATCAACGACACGCGCTTGTTGAGACTACCCGAAGACCCGCTCAACCAGTTGCCGCTGAAACTGACGTGGTTGCTGAGGCTGTAGTGGAAGCAGAAGAGGGAGATGAAGAAGAGGAGGAAGAGGAAGGAGAGGAATTCTTGGCACATTTGCAAATGAAACCAAATAAACCAAAGGACACTGTAGAAGAGCTTGGTAAGCTAAGAGATATGTAGATCAAGTTTAGAATTGTTCTATTTTTCAGCTAAATCATCACCAATCGCAGCAGATACCGCGTCAGAGGGTGGCGTTTCAATTGATCTTGGAGCCGATGAGAAGCCGCAAATTGACGAAGTCTCGACGACAGCTCAACCAATTGTAGTGCAAGACAAATCAGTTTGTCACATCAAGCCATCCGAAGGACGTGTTTGTACCGAGGCCGAGGTCTCGACACGAACAAATCTTCAATACTTCTACTCGCCCAAAGACAATCGATGCAAATTGTTCTTCTATCGTGGATGCGGTGGAAATATGAATCGATTCGAAAAGAAGGCCGACTGCGAAGCTCTGTGTCTATAGTTTTGAAATTATTTATTTTGATTATTGATTTTTCATTGTTGCCAAACCTCTCAAGCCTTAAGAATTACGTTGTATTCGCCCTCATTTCCCCAACAAACACAAAATTTTTCGAAAAAAAATACTTAATAATATCATAATAATTTTTTTAATAATGTTTTTTTTTTTTTTTGATTTACATTACATATGACACAATTTTTGTTATGAACATTTTATTGAAAGATCATGGTTTTGGTTTTGATGTATATATCGCTAATAAGGGCCCTGCATAAGGTAATAAGGACCCTGCATAAGGTAATAAGGACCCTGCATAAGGTAATAAGGACCCTGCATAAGGTAATAAGGACCCTGCATAAGGTAATAAGGACCCTGCATAAGGTAATAAGGACCCAGCATAAGGTAATAAGGACCCAGCATAGGGTAATAAGGACCCAGCATAGGGTAATAAGGACCCAGCATAGGGTAATAAGGACCCAGCATAGGGTAATAAGGACCCAGCATAGGGTAATAAGGACCCAGCATAGGGTAATAGGGACCCAATATTTTTAATAAATTTTTCGAAAAGTATAAAGCAACAAAAAATACCATTTATTCTTCCACTAACAAAAAATTATCACTTTGGTTCAGTCCCACAAACCACCCCACCTCGTTCAGCAGTCACTCTCTCATCATCCAACAACGCCGTCTTGACACCAAGCACCACACAGTTCTGATCCCCTTGATCATTGTCTGGTTGTGTCGCCTCCCACGAGAACCCCTCTACTCCTTTCGTAAACCCATCGGTCCACTCAAAACTTGTGTTCTTTGTGCAGATTTCATTAATCGCTACTCCCATGCATTTTTGTGATCGCCGTGCGCCGATGAAGACGTAATCTTTGTGTGAATGATGAGCCATAGTTGAGAAAATATGAAGCTCTTTAGGGTTTTCGACACTGGATATAACAGCAGAGTGGTTGGCACATGTTTCTTGAGCCATGGAGAGATTCATAGACCCGACGAACACCTGAACACACCAATCACCCATTGTGCGGTTTAATTGGGTCCAGTTTGCTGGGCATTGAGGTTCCTCTTTGTTACCAGCGTCTGTAAAATCTAATAGCTGTATATTTATCTAAGTTTACTCACACCACACACTGAACACAATAAAATAGACAGAAAAAACGAATATGAAAGGTAGAATCAATAAAAGCAAGTAGCATTTCGAAATACTTTTCGATTTTTGCTTCTTTTCAATATCAGCCGATTTGAAGGGGTTTAGTTCGATGTCGGACATGTTGAAAATAATAAAAGAAAATCGAGAAAGCAACACAAAACGATTTTTTATTTATGACTCTGGGAATATTTTGATGTTTTTTTTTTCCAGACGATACACTCTTTCGAATCGCGTGTTATATTATTCCAAGAAATCAAAACTACCAAATCGATAGACTCAATCATTATCGCAATTTATGGTGACTTCTACGCTCTGGATAACGCGAAAAAGTTTCGCCATTTTGCGGGACGCCGTCTCATTTTATGGGCAATGGTGCCAGTCATCTTCACTGTGTCATGGAGTTTACTCGCCTATTTTATACTTGATCAATGTCCAGAGAAATCATTAACATCAGGCTTGAAATCATCAATTACCAGCAAGTTACAATACCAATTTTTCAATGCACTTATAGTTCAGGTAACCCAAAAAAAAAAACCTTATTCTCACCCAAAAAATTTTTTTGACATTGATCCCGTTGGTATGTTTCTATTACCCCGATCCTCATCGCATTTTCAACCGCTTGCACTCTTCAAAACATGGGGGGGGGGTTCAGCAAAATTGTATCAATAATAATGGCAATACATATATTCGACGATAGACCCACTTCCAAAAAACCTCTTTCGATAATGACTTTTCAGGATAAAGTGGCGGTTTTCAGAGTGAGTACGACGGTTGATACCTCAAAACCGTTACAGAGACTTTCGATTGCTCCATGATGATAAAATAAAATTTTTTTAAATCTAATTTTTTATTAATCAAAAAAAAACATTTATTGTGTAGTCGGACCCGTACAAATCAGTGAAAAAACAACAAACAGACAGTCTACAAGAATTGTTGAAGGACGATGGTGGTCAGAACTCCGATGGCGGCTGATATTGGGAAGCACAAAAGCCAGAAGAGGCAAATCTTGCGGAATGTTCCAAACGAGACTCCTTCGCTGGTTGATTTGGCCATTCCGACGAAAACGACAGCTCCTACCGTACAATGAGTGGACGAGATGGGGATTCCCATTTTAACGCAAACGAGAACGGTGAAGGCGGTTCCGACTTCGATACAGAATCCGGAGATTGGTGACATGTCGACGGTCATTTCGTGGGCGAGCAATTTGATGGTTCGATGTCCGAGGGTGACGAATCCGAAGATCATAGCGAAACTTCCATAAGCCAACAACAATTGGGTGTCATCTCTAGTCTCGGCGTTACCGAAAGCGTATCCCGATTCATAGCACAACCAGATGGCGAGAAGTGGCGAAATGGTGTTTCCGGTATCATTAGCACCATGGGTGAACGAGAGCATAGATGATGAGACGATTTGCAATGTGTTGAACACTTTCTTGGTTAAACGATCCTCTGGTACATAGGCCCAAAGGTACTTGTACCATGGGAGTTCCTTGATGTTTTCGGCGACGTCTGGCTCACGCATATCCTTAATTTTGCTACCCTTTGGCGCTTTTCCGGATTCCAAACGGATTTCGATTTGTTTGGTCTCCTTGTCGTAGAGTCTCTTAGCTCTTCCTGGGAGCCAGTTCTTGAGTGGGAATGCGAGAAGAGCCCATCCAGCGACTCCGATAGCCGTTGAGAGAAGAAGAGCTTCCCACCAGTTAAGTTTGTCAAGTCCAAGATCTGGAAAAAAATTATTGTTTGGAGGCTTCTACGATGTGACTTACATTTTGATCCATCGTAGAGACAGGCGTACAAATTAACGACCAATGTGAAGCACAAGAAAATTGGGCAGAGCTTAAGAGCCCATTTGAAAGTGTCCTTGCGAATCAAAACGGAATACTTGACAACGTAATAGAAGGCTCCGGCAAAAATGCCAGCAATAACTGGCGAGATGAACCATGAAACAACAATCTTGATAATCTCGTCCCATTTGATTCCAACGTTTCCACGAATGTAAAAAGATGTCGCAACTGAAGCACCAACGATGGCATGAGTGGCTGACACTGGGATCTTATAACATGACGAAAGGATCATAAAGCAAGCGACACCGGCGAGCGATGCGGTTTGGGTGAGCATAAAATCGACCGATGTGTACTTGGCGCATTCCAATGGTGTGGCTCCTGGTAGGATATCGGGTGCCTTCCATCCTCCAACAAGAGTGGCATTTCCACAATGATCTACCGTGTCGTAATGATTGGTGGTATGATTGTATTGCGCATACACGTCGAAGATGTCGAATTGGATGATTCCTGTGCGCAATGTCTCCACAACCTTGTAACCTGAAGAAACATTTCTTTCAAAGGTCAACTTTTCTTTTAAAACAAAATTTATGTATTTTCACACAGTGGCAGGAATCAAAAAAAAAACATTAAATGTAAATATCAAGGTCACTTCAATGATCGGTCATGTTTTTTTCCGCCTCTTTGTTTTCAACCAACCTGTGAAACCGTATGACCGGTCAAACATGACTGATATCCGGTCAGGTAATTTTTATTGTTCTTGATGTTATTTTTTCAACGATACTTAAAGGTGATAAGAAGACTAACCGAGTAAGATAGCTCCGAGGACATTAAGAATAGCCGAGAGGACGTAGGCTTGCCACAGTTTGACAGTTCCAGCACCAACAGCCGGTCCCCAATCGTTACAAGAGTCATTGGCTCCCATACCTGGAATTTATACGTGAAAAGGTTCTGGCTCAAATATCAGTTTTAGTATTGATGTCATAATCGAGTACATATGTAGGTTTTAATCCTAAATCTGCATCGTACATAGTTCTGTTCAAAAACTGGTGTGAACCTATTCACGAGGTACTTTTTCAGCACTTACAAGATCTTGAAAAAAATAAGTATATATCCTTTTTAAAAAATTTTTAAATCTTGTCAGAAAAAAAACCAAGACTCACCATAGGAAACGAAGAAGGCGAAAACGAAGGCGACAATCACCAACCACGAAATCTCATGCGTCCAATTTGGCGCATATTGTAGCAAAATATGCAGCATTCTCAAAAATGTGAACAAATTCACCTTTCAACCTATCTATATATATATATATATATATATATAGATAGACGAACTTGTCAAAGTGGGCGGAGCCTATGAAAATGTGTTACCGTTAAAAAAAAGATTACCATCAATAGTAGATCAAATGTATGGAAAAAAAAATTAACAAAAAATTTAATAATTTCCTAAACAGTCTTTTTTTGTGTCTGCCGGCAATTTAAATATATGACAAATCGACAAATAAGTGTTGTTGAAATATTCAAATCAACGAAACATGTTTTTTCGGATTATAAAACACACATATGGAATGGTTGTTTTTGTCGTTTAGTACATATGTAAATATGGTTTTTAAGTGCGTTTTCGGTGGAGGCGAGAATGTTTTTTTTAATAGTTTTCATCTAGTTTGAAAAGAGTTTTTTAATAGTTTTCAATTTGTGCGGTAAAATGGCAAAAATAAAAGGTATTTTATGGATTGCAAATTATGAGTCTGGTTTGAAAAAATGATAAAGTTAGATCCAGTGTACTATTTTCATCTTTTGAAGCCTTCCTTGATTTTAGCGAAATTCTCTTTTGACATAGTTAATTGTTTTCCGAAGTACACACGTATTTGACGTGATTCAGAAACAGATAAAATCGGCAATAAAACTTTTATTAGACTTTCACAATATTATTAGATTTTCAGAATGATGTTGACTTTCAGGAAACTAGGACTGAAATCTATTTAACAAACTCCTTTCATCGCACTTCCGGTGGTGAATCATCTGTTTTTTTTTCCATCTTGTGAAGAAATAAACAAGGCGACAGGTGATACTTGTTCTTTTCGTTTTCTTTCATGTATTTTCGTTCTTCAGTATACAACAGTGATACTGATCAGTTTTTGATATTTTTTTCTATTGGTCATTTTCTGCCGCCGGAAATTGCAGGGTTTGACGGTTCAATCTCGAAGTTACTGATAAAATAACTTTGTTTATTACGGTATTCTGGGAACGTTCCAAACATTTGTTTTGGTTTTTAAATACTCAAAAATCATAAAAGTGTTTTGGAAGTAATAAAATATAGAACAGGTAATGTAATACATTGAACTAGTTATGGTATTCATGTACATCTACATATTTACCTTCGAAAAAAAAAACTACTGCCCATTTACGACTGGGTGGGTCCGAGAAGATCGATGTCGAGGTTCGAACCATGACCGGGAGTGCCAGTGTCTACACTACCACTTAACTAACTATCTCTTATGAATTCATATTAAAAGGCCCTTGATGAGCAATAATTTCAGAAACTAAGTAACACAAAACCTAATCGTATAAATAATCACACGAAGAATTTAAAGACAATGTTCGTTCTTTGAGTGTAGCACAAGACAACAACTTCGTTTACATCTTCACAAATCCATAAAAATTCAATCAAGAACAATTAAAAGTGTATGTTGTTTGAAGTAGTAACACTTTCTTTGACCAATGAATGATCTATCAATTCTTCGAAAGTTTCTTGGTTTAAAATAAAGGCCGCGAATTGATTTATGATTTTTTCCTTTCGACGGATTAGAGAAGAGTGTAAATGTTCGAAACATTGTTTGTAGAGAGGGAATTGGATGTTTCATGGTTTCAACTACAGTCTCTGTTAGCAAGAATATTGCAAGGTTGAAAGAAAAATCTCCAAAGAGAAGTATAGTAAGTGTTTATGGCCGACTGGTTAGCTTGCGTGCATACTGAGCAAACGACAATGCGGAGTCTCTGGTTCGATTCCCAGTTTGTTTCCTTTTTTGTCCCAAAGTTTTTTTTAAAGTTAATTTTCAGTATTTTCAAGAATCCAATAACAATTATCTGGATCAGAAAAAAGAGAAAACAATTCGCCGCAGAGGGGAACCGAATCAGAAACTCCACGTCGTCCATTGTTCAGAATGCACACAAGCTAACCAGTCGGTCATGGACACAGCAAAAAATTTTTGAAAACCTGAATTCATCTAAAAATTCTAGTTATTATCATATATATTGCGATTTATTAAGGTGATACCCGCTAGATTTTCACAAAAAAAAATGAACAACAAAAAAATACAATTAAAAGTGACATTCGAATGAGAAGCATAACTTAGTTTCAATCTCTGGTTCTGGACATTTACTGGATTTTCTGATGCGGTTTTCTGGTTCTGGCACTGAATTCGGATAGGGCGCTGGTTCTCCGAATTCTCTATCTGTAATGTCGTTACCAACAGGAATGAATGTTGGTTCTTCAGCTTTCGGATGACTCTCGCCGAGACGCTTCAAACACTTGCGTTTTCTCGATTGCTTTCCACAATTACAGTTTGTCCAGTCCGACCAGCTGCTCCACAAAATTCTACGATCATCTTCATAATATATCGATCTTCGAGTTCTGATCAGCGAGAATCCCTCACCAACCGGGAAAGGAAAAGGGGACACTGTAGTGGTGTCACCCAACGTATATCCACCATCCGAAACTTGTCTCTCCATATCATTAATCATCCAGGATAGAGCTCTTGCTGTATCCTCTTCAACGCCAACTGATCCCGATTGAATGTGTCTTGTAGCTTCTGTGGTAGTAGTCGAAGGAATGGAGGCAGGTGTGATAGTGGCAAGAAGTTGCTTGTTAGTTTCAACGCGATGACGAAGAGCGGCAAGACGGGCCTCTAGTTCTCTGGTCTCCTCGATCATTTCTCGATCTTTGTCCGATGCCCAATATGGGATCTGAATATAATAAAAATTGGGAGTTTTTAAATGACTCATCTCTAAAAAAACGCCATCATTAAAAATTGACTTAAATTTTTAGAAGTATCTGAATTCCATACAAACTTCTAAAAAATAGTCGTCATTGAAAATGAGCAATTTGCGAGATTTTTTGACATGACATGCCCGACTGGTTAGTCTTCGTGCCTTCTGAGCAAACGACAACGTAGTCTCTGATCCGGTTCCTCCTTGGAGTATTTTTTCTCAATTTCAGATAAATTTTTTTTATTCTCAAAATGGGCTCAAAAAACTTTTGCGAGAGAGTATCTGAAGTTTAAAAAAAATGTTGAAAAAGAAAAAAAAAATGACACATGGGGGAACCGAACCAGAGACTGCACGTCATCGTTTGCTCAGAAGGAACGCAAACTAACCACACACTTTGTACTTCTCTTGGAGAATATCTCTCTGTGTCTCTCTCGATCTCAAACTTCTTGCCCAGGGAAAAGTATCTAGCAACTCACCTCTGAAGCTCTCGTCACTTCTGGTTCCTGATCTATCATCGCCATCTCAGTTGGAATCACCGCCACAACTTTCTGCTTCTTTGCCAATCTATTCAACTTCTTCAACCTTTTTGTAACAATCTTCTTCTTCGTCTTCCTCGGTCTCTGTGGTTTGTTGGTAATCTCCACGGTCAGCACCGGATTACTCGTTGGCGTTGGCACAATTCGTCTTGGATACGCACGTTGTTCATTCATCATAGTTGGGAAGTGTTGAAGATTCTGTTGAGCGGTGATCAATGCAATCTTCGGGTAAGCAACAGGTTCTGTTGGTGTTGGTGTGGGTGTAGTTGTAGTAGTAGTTGTGGTGGTGCTTGGCATAAACATTTCGGTTGGCAATTCAATATGTGTGTTCACCTCTTCTGGAACTTCATCAACGGATGATAATCCTTCCGATGGTTTGATTGAAAATGTTGGCAAACTTGGATGAGGAGTTTCAACCAGAAGTTCAAGCATTGCTTCTGGCTCTTTTCCGATGGCGAAAGATCCCAGGCTATGCACTGACTCTGATGGTACCACTTCTTCGGATTCTTCAATTGGGAAGGATCCAGGAACGGATAGTTCAGGAGTTACTTCTTCCACATCAGCCCAATCGCCTTTAAAAGTTTCCACCATTGGTGTAGCGGGTTCTGTGGTGGTGGTGATAGGGGTAGTGGTGGTTGGCGCTTCAGTGGTAGTAGTTGTTTTTGTTGTAGTAGTAGTAGTAGTGACAGGCTCTTCAGTCGTTGTAGTGGTTGTTGGGAGCTCTTTGGGATACTCCTCCGCATCAAAAGTCACCTGTTCTTTTGGGAATTGGGGTGGCATCGTTGGATGAGTCGATGAAATATAGTACAAATTTTTATTTGATCTAGTAGTCGCCTCATCAGGCGTCTCAGGTTCATAATCTTGATAAAGTTGACGCATTGCTAGTTCACGATCGGCTGTCTCAAAATCTTCATAGTCGAGATTGTTACGACGTGGTGGTGGGGAATTGCATGTTTGGAACTCCTAAGAAAAAGTTATTTTTATAAAAAAAAATAATAAGGATTATTAGGAGGTACATACCTTATTGTGTCCATGACATTTGTAGCCTCGAACTGTGGAGCAGGCACGAACACGAATCATAACATTGTTAGAGCAAAATGACCATGGTGACCACATTGACCAAGACGATGAGATAACTGGATCATACTGCGCATCCACATCCACCAATCCCAAACATAACACCAAAAACCCAACAGCTAAAAACAGCCGCATTTTTTTGCTGAGGAGGCAAAACACTTCCTCTATGAGTGAGAAGATCCTGTAAGAAACATGTTTTTGATACTCGGCGATACTATCAAAACACTTTTAATGAGGTTGAATATATTTGTGAATGGAAAATTGGATTATGGGATTACTGTGGAGAGGATGGATGAAGGTCGTGAAATTTGGGAGTGATTTATGGGATGGGAATTTTTCTTGGAGAGGTGTGAAAGAAATTTTAATTCATTTTTAGTTGAGTTGAAGCTAGGTCTATTTTTCGCACTCGATTCATGAGACGAGCAAACTTTCTGAGCAAACGATAAAGGGGGTCTCTGGTTCGACTCCCTATGGTGTCGAAATTTGCCTTTTTTTTAACTTATATGTTTCAGATAACTGTTCTTTGATCAAAAAAGAACAGTTATCTAAAAATATACATTTAAAAAATAAGATAATTTTCAGGAAAAAAAAATGAACATCATCTATTTTTTGGATATATGAAGAAAATTTTCACATCCTTATCAAAACTGTGTCATATGAAATCCATAAATTCTCTTTTTTTCAGAGAATTTGAATAATGAAAAAGAAATGGATAATGCGCTTAACCCAGATACCACAAAAATATAATCTTGTTTTCCAAAACCCTAATCATGTATATTAAATAAAAAATACCTAATGATCAAAACAAAACAAAACATAACAAAAACGCGGAGAAGAGAAAAATTAGGTAGTGTCACAAAAACGGTTGGTTAGCCCCTATTGTCGGTCAACCGGGTGAAAGTCACAATAAGAAAATGTGGGGGGAGAGAGATAAATTAGGGATGTGATGGGCGTTATTCATCCATTGTTTTAAAACGGCTTAATTTTGAAATCTGGATTTTTGAAAATGTTCGCTTTGTTGTTATCATGTTTGTTGGGGGGAAAACAGGCATTCGCTTTTCAAAAATATGGATCTACATGGATGTTGTAAAGATGAACCAAAAAATATCGCTCAACGGATAAAGTCTTATCTTATCTCTACCCTGATAACCGTAAACCAAGGATTTTTCTTTTTTACATACTATACATGAACAAAGAACTTTAAAACTTAAATTGATGAGAAGAAAATGCTATCTTTACGAGGAAAAAACCGCAAAATGTCCGGGCAATTCGACCTTTTCGAAAATAATCTCCCAAGATGATCGGTTTTCTTGGCGGCTAGTTTCATGATTTCAGGTGAAGATTAGGCAAAGGCAGGGAAACATCAAGGAAGCATGCTTGGTTGAAGTAGATGTCTGTTTTTTTGTGCGAACTTAAACTTCTGGTGAAAAATGTCAGCTAGTGTAAGTATAGGTTTTGCATGGATAACCTTTAAAAAATAACCTTCATGATTCAAGAAAATAGGCATATGAGTAAATAACAAAGCTTATGAAATAGTTAGTTCACTATCCACCACATTGCGTTGTACTTTTGATTTAATAAAATTGCGAAAAGGTATAACATAATACTTATAAGAGGGTCAATAATTGCTGGCAAGCAAATAACCGGTGTCAAAAAATATTCTTGAAGTGCATACTCGGAAGCTTTAAAAAAAGTTTTTGAAGCTAGATATATTTCATTATAAATCAATTCACTTGTCAATATACATAGAATATCAGAGGACAAACCGCTTGATATGTCAAACCTCTGAGAAAACTCGCTGTTTGTTCTAATGTTCTTTGAGAACTGTTTGTTCTGATGAGCTTAATAATTTTCGATCCCAAAATGAGGGATATAGTTGAAGCGCCGTATGTTATGGCTCCAATTGTCAGAAAGTTGATCATATTTGGCGTTTCATTGATTTTCAAATATGCGATTGTTAAGCCACCTAAATCATCCAATGTGGAGCTGAGAGAAATTTCTTGCCAGTATCGGATGACGATTATTGTTGATAGAAGCTAAAATGAATCAATACGTTATCATGAAAAATTGGTGACTAGTTAAAAAACGAAGAGAAGAGCTCGTTTGCAGCTCTTTATAAAAACTCACCAATGAAAAAAATAGAGGAGAATAAAAAACCATCTCTCTGCGAAAAATTGCTCCGCCCGAGAACTTCATAAACGAATTAAATGTGATGAACTTGTAATAAAAGGTGAAACAAATGGAAGACACCCTAACCACCTGGTGTAGCATAAAAATGAAATAGCAGAAAGATCGATTGAAATATCGGCACATGCCATAACTCCGTACTTCTACTGGTACTAGATGGGCTATTATTCGAGTTTGCATGAACGTTACGAGACTTGCTAATGTCAATTGAATGATAGATGTTTGTAGTAGGAGATATTTCATCGATCTGAATGTACTTGGAGATTTGAAAAGGATCAGAAACATTAGAAATCCTTGAGAACAAATAGCTAGAGAAAAATAGATGATATAAAATATCTGTTGAGCATCGCGCAAGCTCATATTATTCTCACTGAATGCAAATGGGAGTTTTGACTAACCAAAATACCAAGTGAAAATGATTATAGGGTGGGTGAAATCTACTTGCCTAGTTTTAGTAAACTTTTGTACAAAATCGGTGGTCAAAATTCATATCCAGATTTTCTCTGATTTTTTTGATGTTTTTATGGATTCTTCTGAGCAGATAGTTTCGTAATTTTAGGATGTATTCCAGCAAATTTTTCCAGCACAAAAGTCACATCGTAGAAGCATGTCTTTGTGACTTGTGATTAGAATAGTTGCTTTTCAGATCAAAGTTTTTTGACTAAAAAATAATTCAAACATGATTATAGGTTATGCAATATCAAAGATTCTTCCTTATAATTTTCATTTCGAAAAATAAACCAAAGAATAACAAAGTATTCATGAACGAATAGTCGAATCAGATTCAATTATTGTTCGTTCCACTTTTGATTTTATAAAATTTCTAAAAGGTATTATATAATACATGTTCACAAGCGGGTCAATAATTGTTGGTAGACAAACAACTGGTGTCAAAAAATATTGTTGCAGTTCATAAACGGAAGCTGAAGAAAAAAATTAGAAATAAATCCACTTATCATAAAAATACTCACTTGTCAAAATGCAATAGTAATAAAACCCAAATCCGGGAACATAGAATATCAAAGGACACACGGCTTGATATTCCAGACCTTTGAGAAAACTGGCGGTTTGTGTTAATGTCAGCGCTGAACTGTTTGTTTTGATCAATTTTATGATTCTTGATCCCAAGATTATTGATATTGTTGGTGTACCAAAAGTTGTGCAGAATATAGTCACTAAATTTACCATGTTAGGTATTGCGTTGATTTTTAAATTTGCGATTGTTAGACCACCCAGGTCATCCAGCGTAGAAACCATTGTCAAATCTTGCGAGTCACGTATAACAATAATTATTGAGAGAACCTAAAACTTATTGGAATTTATATTTTAAAAAATAGTTTGAAAACACTAATTTATTGTCATTCTCATGATTATAGTCTCATCGGCCAAAGTTTGTGATGTATTTTTTTTTGATAAAAAACTCACCAAGGATAAGAATACAGGAAAATAGAAAACCATATATCTCCGAAAAAGTGCTCCAGGCGAGAATTTGAAAAATGACTTGAATGTGATGAACTTGTAATAAAACATGAAACAGATAGAAACAGCGGAAGCAATGCCAACCACTTGGTGTAGCATATAAATGAAGTAGCAGAATGAGCGATCGAAATATCGACACAATCCATAGCTCTTCACTTCCACAGGTATGACATGCGCGATAATTCGAGTTTGCATAAAGGTGATGAGACTTGCAAGAGTCAGTTGGTTAATAGATGTTTGTAGTAATAAATATCGCATTGATTTAAAGCTTTTTGGAGATTTGAAAAGGATCAGAAACATTAGAAATCCATGAAAACTAATAGCTAGAAAATAGTAGATGATATAAAACACCTGTTGAGCATCGCGCATGCTCATAGTCTTTGAACTCACTGGATGCAAATGTGAGTTTTGACTGAAAATTATTGAGTGAAGATGATTATAGGGCGGCATCTAGTTGTCTGGTTAAATTTAAACCTTTTCCTTGCATGATTCATGAAAAACGCGGTGCATGTGGAGTAGTTTTGAAGGTTGTGAACAACTTGGGTTTTTTTTCAGATTTTTTTTGATCACAAATTCTGATATTTAGGTAGCTACACATCATATAGATCTAAGCTCAACAAAAGTTCGATTGTAACTTATTTGTTATTGTAAAAGTTTCTGCTCAACGAGTGAATTGTATAAGAGATGTTTGAAAAATGATTATTTTGAGGAATTCGAAACTTTTTGGAATATTTGATTAATATCTGATAAATCAAAATCATATATAGACAAGGAAAAATATAACATTTAAATTAGGCACAGAAACAACAAATAACATTTGATCAAAATTTCGTCACTATCGACTTTCCCTGATTCGAACTTTGTACACTGTGAAGTACCGTCACTCTCCAGCTCAATGGGTTTCGCAAAAGCTCCCATACAAATCGTCGATAAGGTTTGATAAAATATAAACCGATAATTGGATCAATCATGGTGGGTAAACAAGTCATCGGATTGATAAGATATTGTTGAAACATACTTTCGTATCCTGAAATTTTATTTGTCGTTTTTTTAAACAAGGATTTGAGGGAGGTTTCACACGTACCTGTGAATAAACAATAGTGATGAAATGTCATTGTTGGTACGTAGAAAATAATTGGTAAAATTGCTTGAATGGTGAGACCCTGAAAAAAGTTATAACATGATTCAAAAGATCACGAACCTCTTTTTTTTCAGTTCATTTTTTTGTGTACTTTGTGTTCTTTGATTTTTGCTAAGCAAAATGACTAATTAGGTTCATGAGCTGAATGCGTATGTAGTCTACCAACAATGTATCACTTACCTTGACAAAACTCCTGGTTTGCTCAAAAGTCCTCGCCGAAACAGCCGCTAATATAGTACTCTTGATCTTTCTGCGATAAATCAGACAAAAAATTGGTGTAGCCAGAGTTGTGGAAACCATATAAATTTGGTTCACAAAGTTTGGCAAAGTGGTCAATTTTGAGTAGCCAATGATTTTGTTGGTGGTCTCAATATTCGTCACATCAAGATTATGAAGCATGTCACTGTCTCGAGTGATAATTATAATTGCACATACTATCGATATAAAAGTTGGGATAAAAAATAGGAAATATGCTTTAAGATATCCCCGATTATCTATAGATGTCAGAGGTTTGATACTGTAGTATTTGTAGTAAAATGTGAAACACAGTGAGACAGCGGATGCTCCCATTATTGTCTGAAACTCATATATATGTATATAAAATAAAAACCTCTTTAAAAAAATTATTACCTGATGTAAAAGGTAAAATAAAAAACATAGTTGTGTATTGAAGCAACGACAAAGTCCATAAGATCGTATCTCCATTGGAATGGCTGTACCAATCAACCGATTTTGTAAAAAAGTAATCGCAGTGGATAATAAAATTTGTAGAATTGATGTTTGTGCCAAAACCACTTTCAAAAATTTGAAACTTTTAGGACTCTTGAAAACAACAAGATATATCAAAAATAAATTTAGGAATAAAGTTAGAAGCCAGTATATTGGATAGTATATCTCCAAAGCATCGCGGATAGTTGCCATGTTTTTTTATTATTGAAGTTTGAAAAAAAAATAAGAAAAAAGTGGGAACTTTAGCGGAAAATAATTATGCTGTTCGAATGAATATTTTTAATTAGTATAACTTTTGCCAACCGGTTATGACACGGTCGATGATTACTTTCCAACTCAGTTCACACACCTTAGTAATCAAGTTCAAGGGACCGAGATCTGGGTATTTTCGAAGAACTTATTAAGACTTTATAGAAAAAGTCATAGAAAAATGAACAAGAAATGTGTACTCAGAAAAAAAAAGCTCATTGATCAAGTTCTGAAATCGTGGGAAACGTGACCTTTTTTGTGATCAAGAAATCAAAGTGTACTTTATAGAAAATGTTTTTGAATATTTCAATTTGTGTTCTGAAAACTGTAAACCATCGTAGCCAGTATTTTTCCCAAATATATGTAAAATATATCCAATATCTCGGGGAAAAATCGGCAAGCTTGCGACAGTTTGTCGCAAACTTGCGGCGACATTCGGCTGTCGACATTCGGCTGAAACTTGCGACATTCGGCTGTCGCAAGGCTTGCGGTGTTCTTGCGCCAATAGTCGCAATCTTTGCGACATCTAGCAGCAAAACTACTGCACGGCTTGCGACACCCTTGTGCCAGAAAAAATGTGCCGCAAACTTGCGACAAGGAAAAAGCCTTGCAACACGCTTGCCGTTTTTTCACCGAGATGGTTTAAAAAAATACAAGTTGATAAACAAACCGCTGGGGCTAAGATGTACTGATGAATTTCGCTGTTATGCCCTGAACTTTGTGTTTTTCATTATTATGAAAGTGTATGTTTTGATAAATACGCCATGATTCTCACGTACCTGTATCAAACAATAATATAATAAAAGGACATAATTGGGAGGTGTATTGACGTTGGTAACGCTGCTTGAAGTGTTAGACCCTGAAGAAACCCTGGCCTTAATAAGGCGTTATATATTTACCTTAACAAAACTTTAATTTTCTCTCGTTATATCAGATCGAAAATTGGTGTGCATGTCGTTGTTAACGTCAGAGAAGAAAAAATCAGAGAAATCAGATTTGGCGATGTTTTCAGTTTTACATATTCTATGATGTTCGTTGTTTGAGATCTCTGTGTTTTTTGAATTAGGTTCAACTTTTTATTATTGAAATAACTTGAGCAGAATGAAGCATATTATAACATCAACTAAGTGACACACTTCCCTATATTCGAACTCATAACACTCTGAACTACCCTAGTATTCGGCTCCTTATTTATCCCGAATATTTGTAGAATACATCTTCGATATGGTTTAATAAAATATAAATTGATAATCGGGTCAAATAAGGTGGGTAAGCATAGAGCTGGTGTTAGAAAATATTGATGAATTTCGCTTTCGTATTCTAAACTTTTCTTGATTCATTAGATTCCAAATATCATTAGAACTTACTTGTTAGAATACAGTAATAGTGAAACGACATAGTAGGAAGGTATATAACCATAGGCAACATTGCTTGGAATGTTAAACCCTAAAAACCTGGCTTAACCTACAACTAAAAATTATAGATTTTACCTTCAGAAAGCTCCTAGTCTGCTCAAACGTCTTTGCCGACATTGTATTCTGAGCCACACGTTTGATTTTCTCTCTAAAAACCAAACAGAATACTGGTAAGCCTAAGGTTGTTAGCATAATATGGATTAGATTAACGAAATTTGGAATTGTATTTAGATTTAAGTATCCAATTATCTTGTTCGAAGTCTCATTATTTGTTGAATCAAGGGTATCTAACATGATACTATCGCGTGAAAAAATAATAAATGCACATGCCACTGATATCAAAGCGGGAGTGAAAAATAGAAAATAGGCTATAAGATAGTCTCGATTTTCAGTTGGTTTCAAAGATTTGATACTATAATACTTGTAGTAAAATGTGAAACAAATTGAAGCGGCTGTTGCCCCACCTACTGTCTAAAAAACAATCAACCTAGACCATAAGTTCATAATAAAAAAATACCTGATGTAAAAAATAAACCAGATAACAATACTTCGCTTCGAAACATCTACAAAGTCCATAAGACCTTAGCTCAATTGGGAAGACGTTTGAAATCAAGCGAGTTTGTAAAAACTCTGTTGCAATGGATAGCAATATTTGCAAAACTGAACTTTGAGTCAAAATAACTTTTAAAAATTTAAAGTGTTTTGGAGATTTGAAAACTATAAGATATATCAAAAATAAGTTTAGTGATAGGGATAGGGTGAAGTAAATCGGGTAATAGATATCCAAAGTGTCGCGGATCATTGACATAATTTGAAAGATTATTCATGCATAGAGTTACTCAAATTTTCTAAATGAAAACAAAAAAATGCAAGAAAAAATTGTTGTGAGCTAAAGTTTTCATTTTCTCATTTCTTATTGGTTAATCATAACAATGTTAATAATAATCAAGTTTTAAAATAGACCGATTTCTCAATCTTTGAACTCATAACACTCTGAACCATCCTGGTTTTCGATTTAATATCTTTTCCGATTAACTTCAGAATACATCGTCGATGAGGTTTGATATAGTATAAATTAAACATCGGATCGGATATTATGGGTAAACAAAGTGTCGGTGTTAAAAGAAACTGATGAATTTCGCTTGGGTATCCTGTTAAAAGACAGTAACAATGTAACGACATTAATGGAATGTATATAACCATAGGGAACATTGCTTGAAATGTTAAACCCTGTAAATAGTCAAATGTATATATAGTTCTAAATTCTAACATAAGAAGTACCTTCAAAAAACTCCTAGTCTGATCAAAAGTATTTGCTGACATTGTCGTCAATGCTGTCCGTCTGATTTTACCACCATATACCATGCAAAATATAGGTAAGCCCAAAGTCAAGCAAAAAACATGAACGAAATTTGGGACCGTATTCACTTTTTAGTATCCAATGATTTTGTTGGTTGTCTCGTTATTTGTTATATCAAGATTATCTAGCATCACTCTATCACGTGCAACAATGATGAATGCAAAAGCCTGTAATATACCAAAGTATTCTTGACATGGTATATTCTTAGACCCACCGCTGATATAAGAGCGGGCGTAAAGAATAGTACATATTTTTTAAGATAGCCTAGATTTTCAGACTTGTTCATAGATTTTATACTATAGTATTTGTAGTACAATGTGAAACAAATTGAAGCAGAAGCTGCACCTCCCACTGTCTGAAATTTTTTAAATAATTTTTTAGAGGTTTTTAGAATATTTTTGAGGATTGACATACCTGATGTAAATAATATATCAAAAAACAATCTTTTGCTTCAAAATACCTACAAAATCCATAAGACCTCACTTCAATGGGAAAGGTGGAACCGATCCGTATTTGTAGAAACTCTGCAGCAATACAAGACTGCACTTTGTGTCAAGATCACTTTTAGAAATTTGAAATTTTTTGGAGATTTGAAGACTATTAGATATATCAGAAATGAATTGAAGAATAAAGAAAGAATAAAATATATTGGATAGTAAATATCCAAAGCTTCACGGATCATTGGTATACAAAATCGTTTGATAGACAACGTTATGAGAAACGAATATTATTGTTAATGTTACTTGATTTGAAACCGGAAATTGAATGAGTGAAAAATAGGAAAACAAAAAATTTGTTTAGAAATCATATTTTGATGATCATTACCGAGTAAATGTGGGTGTGGATCTTAGAAATCAAACTAACTAAAAAGATTATACACTTTTATCAGTCATAGAAAAAATTTTATCATGAATCATCCTTAGTGAATATTTTTAATATAACTCCTCGATAAGGTATTATGTATGATATCGAAATATCGATAAAACAAAGTAGATTTTTTTGATTTATGGAAGAAAAAACAAGATATATGAGAAAAATGTTCACGCAGAAGAAAACAAGGTTTATTAATGTTATTTGGTTTTTGACAAAAAAATTTAATTGACAACGGATATTTTGCTGTGCATATTCATAACTTTAGAATCTTTCTTGGTGAACGGATGAATTAGGACTCTTCGATAAGGAACCACGTAGTATAGATTTATCATAGGATCAATTAATACTTGTAAACCGAGTGAAGGATTCAGAAAATATTCTTGAAATTCATTTTCGTATGCTGCAAATATTATTTACAAGTGGAGTTGATTAGTTTGTTACCTGTTAATAGACAATAATAGTAAAGAGACATTGTAGGGATATAGACACATAATGGTAGAACAGCTTGGTAAGTCAGACCCTGAAAAATTGTATCCCCTACCAGAATATATTTTGTAAAAATTCAAACAAACCTTGACAAAACTTTTAGTCTGTTCCGAAGTTCTCGTCGACACCCCAGATGTTATTTTTCGTTTTATTTTGTGCCGAAAAACCAGACTAAGAATCGGTGTGCCAATTGTTGTTAATGACGTCATCAGCAAGTTTATAAGGTTTGGTATCGTGCTTAGTTTTAAGTATCCTATCACGAGAGCTCCGTCAGCGGTGAGCCCCAATGTTTCAAGCTGCTCACTGTCTCGTCTGAATATCGAAACTGCGCAAATATGGAATTCAGAAATTACAGGCAATATATTTGTGAGTTACCCTACTGCTGAGATAATAGAAGGTGTAAAAAATAAAATTTGAAATTTTATTATTCCATTGTCTGTGTTTGACAAAGTTTGTAAAGTGTGGCATTTGTAGAAAAATGTAAAACAAATTGAAATTGCAGAAGCACCAATAATTGTCTGAAAATTCCCCCGCACATTTCTTATACATGTTCTCAGAATTGTACCTGATGCAAAATATATATGAGAAAACAAGTTTTAGAGTTGAGCAATCTGCAAAAGCCATAAGATTGCATTTCAACTGGAATTTGGTGTGCAATTATCCGGTTTTGTATAAATGATATCATTGTGCATAGCAATACTTGCAAAATTGAGGTCTGCATCAGAATCACTTTCAAGAATCGATAACTTTTTGGTGACTTGAATATTATGAGATACATCATAACCATATGGAGTAATATCGACAGCCCAAGGTAGATTGGGTAGAAGAAATTTAAGACTTCTTTAATCATGATATTTTTAGGAAAGCAAAATAGAATGAAAAAATACACTAGAAGTGTAGAAAAATTCCCAGAAAAACAAGAAATGTTCAAAGATCTTGTTGATTAATACTAACTTTTTTGGAGAAAGTCATGAGAGTTCTTTGGGAAATTTTTGAAGATATGTAGTCTAAACTAAAGTTTTGATAAAGATTGGTATATTTCCCTTGAATCATATTTCGTAAGTATTAAATATTAGGTTATCAATCAAGTAATAAAACGTTTTATGACCCGAAATTCAAGAAAAAACTGATCGAAGATAACTGTTTTGTTCGATACAAAAATCCTTATCAGTTGCTCGCCAGATAGTTGTAAAAAAATGAGAATTCGCTTTCTTTTACTTTTGCTCTGCTATTCTTTTCGATCAGATGATTTATCTGATTGTTCAAAATATTTGTTGTCAGGATCAGTCATAGGAATAGTTAGGCAAAGGGTTACTGTAACAATCAGTTGATGAACTATTTCAGGTGAATGGCAAATGTTTGATGATATCAAAAATTACAATGGCTGCAAAATCAGCCACGGCTTGTAGAACTGTCGGGGCTTCTTTGGATAAGTTATCTATTGATGATATAGAGGAGAATGATATTATTCAAGGTTAAAATAATATTTTCGACCAAGTTTCAAACTGATCTTCAGACTTACTTCTTGACAACAATGTCATGAAAGCATATATTGGTCTAAGCTTGGATGAAACTGGCACATGGTCGTGGGAAAATTCAACATCTGAGTTCAGAAATTGGGGTATGTATCTTCAACTAATAAATATGTAACTTCGAAAATTCGAATTATGTTCCAGAAGTCCCACCAGTTGAAGCCAGCACCACAACTTCGCAACCAATCAGATCGACATGTTAGTTAAAGAACTAACAAGTTTGATATTGTATATACACTAATTACAGTACCCCCAGCCGAGCAGCGTAGATCAACAGCTATTGTGATTGGCATTGATGCTAGCTTATATTCAACAAATGCATGGACATTTGCTGTGAGTTTTTTACCACCCTCCCTTTTTTAATCCTCCTAGGGAAATTATCAAGATGTAAACACATTCCGGAATTTTCTTATCACCCAAAAAAAAAGTTCCGTTTTCAGCAAATCGATTTTGCCGCCTCGCTCGCTGATTACATCTCCGCACGTGGTTCATCGGAATTCGCCATCTTTGCCTATGGATGCACCCAGATTTCACCATATATTGTTCAATTTCCCACTTTTGTTTCAAGTTATGATCAAGTGTTACAAATGATTGCCAATCTGAATGAGACTATTTTGCATGATTGTGTTAGGGAGAATCCACTAAACTTTTCGACAATGTTCAATTATCAACAATGGACATACTTTAATAGATACAACACTTCACCAAGACCTTTTAAATCCCAATATATTTCAATGATCTATTTCAGTGCTTCTAGGTGAGAACTTGAAAATAACTCATATCATAGTTATGTTTCAGTGATTCTGATGATATCAATCTCGCAAAAAAGCTCTACACCATGCCAGACTCTAGTGTGCTCACAATAAGTGTAGGATCTCAGGCAGTCAGCCTTAGCAATCTCTCCATCCCGGTTCAAACTAATTGTCTCAAAGTGACAACTGCGGATGAGATTAGGAAACTAGTGCCCACCATTGACAATTTAATTTTCGGAGGTTCAAAATCTGAGGTCGTCGCCCCACAAGTTCTTGCAACATCGATAGATTGTGCATACATGGACTCTTCAAATGGTAAATGGTATCCAAATGGTGACTGCAACACAAAACTAACTATGCTATGTCAATACGTTCTTATCCCGAAAGAGACGGTGACAACCAAATCGCCGGCTGATAGTTGGAGTGATCCTTGCTACACCGAGTCGTCAAACTTCAAGTTTTATTCAGAATTAGGGAATTCCAAGTGCTATAAGGTCTCGTCAGTCGCTCAAAACTTTGCCACTTCGACGAATCTATGTCTTGGGAATTCGGAAACCTATCAGAATCAACCGATTCTAACGTCGATTATGAGTGAGAAAGAAGAAGGTAAACTCAACGATCTTGTAGAGGATTCTAAAGAAGGCATGTTCTGGATAGGTTTGAGGAACATTGCTGGCACTTGGAAATTTCTCAATGGCGATGTAATGACTTATAGTAACTGGAGGGATGGTAAATTCACCCTCTTTTACTGTGCTCATCTATCAAAATATCTTCCAGGCTACCCAAAAACCGCTGACGGTTGTGATTGTGTCGCGTACGTGACTGTGGACCAAAAATGGATCAACACCGATTGCAACAAAAAACTGTATTCAATTTGTGCTTTCGAGTTCAACGCGACACTTTATCAAGGCACATTATAAAGCAACAGAAGCAGGTGTGATAAAACATGACATTCCTTCTTTTCTCTCCTTTTATCAATGAATTATTTAATATTTATTCTTGTTATTTATGTTTCCGTGTTTACTTGTGTATCATCCGATGATCCCTGCGCAAGTCTTATTCTTTCCGCTAAATCACTCGGTTTGGTAAGATCCCTTCAAGTGCTAGTTTAAATAATCCTCTCAGATTGGTGGAAAATGTGTGTATGTGTCAACTAGATCGCTGAACCCGTCCTCCACTTGTGAAAAACCAGTTCTAGGAAAAGTTCCATTTCAAACTTTGTCAATTGATTCAAGCGGTGATAATAATTTGATAGCTAGTAGGTTTTGTAGAACTCGTAATTTCAAGTCAATTACTTTTTCATTGTACAGAAGGCCTAGTCGCTTCCAGTATACAAAACGCTGCGATCGGATTTATTGGAAACGATGACACGTGGCAGTGGGAAAATGGGGATAAAACCACGTATTCGAACTGGAGTGAGTTGAGTCATGTCTTGTTTGTGTACTCTTTGTTTTTTTTTAATTGTAGATCACAATCCCAATCAGGTATTCACTACACCAACACCATTACGTTCAACATGTGAGTTTTTGAATCAGTAGAATGTCAAAAAGATAGTGAGGTTCCGTGAGTCAAACCGGAAATTTATTTTAGTTGCTAATCTCTGTAAAACATTATACCTATGAATCATACAGTACCTCCTACCCAACAACGTAAATCAACTGCAATGGTGTTCGCCATCGATGCCACACTCACATCAACAAGCGCTTGGACTTTCGCGGTACCCTCTCATTTAAATATATTCATCCGAACTATCTCTACATTTCCAGCAAATCGATCTAATCTCCTCTCTTGTCGACTATTTTTCTGCTCGCGGTCCTACAGAATTCGCAATCTTTGCCTATGGTTGCACCCAAAAATCACCCTTCACTGTTCAATATCCGTACTTCGAATCGGATTATCTTACCGTTCGGAAAAATATTGCTGATCTCAATTATACTATCGTGAATGACTGCGTGCGTGTGAATCCACTAGACTTTCCAAATATGTTCAACAATCAGGAAATATTGTATTATAATCGGTACACAAACTCGCCAAGGCCATTTAAATCGGACTACATATCGATGGTTTATTTTAGCTCAACAACGTGAGTGAAATATACCTCTTCTCCTAAATCACAATTATTCTAGAAACTCCACAAACATCAACCAAGCCAAATTGCTCTACCCATTATCTCAATCCAGTGTTATCACTGTTAACGTGGGTAATCGATGTGAGTTCTGATATTTCCTTCTTTTTTTTTTTTTAATATGAACCGATTTTTTTCAGCTGTCGATGTTTCATCGTATTCTATACCTTATCGCGCACACAACTTCAAAGTCCAATCAGCTGACGAAATTCGCGATTTATTACATCCTATTGATTCAATCATTTTCGGAACATCATCATCATCTGCTTCTGAAATAGTCTTAGCTTCCGAATCAACGTTTTGTACATTCATGAATGCTTCTGATGGATTATGGTATGAAGATAAGCAATGTGCCAAGAGGAATGTGTTGTGTCAATATTTCTTACCAACAGCTGAACCACCACCGACACCAAATCCCAGAGTAGATATAATCGATTTGTGAGTGATATTTGTTTTAAACCTTCAATTCATTTTCCAGATGCGATTCCGAATATACCAACTACACAATGTTCAAAGTGCTCGGCAACTCGAGATGCTACAAACTATCTGCAGAGAAAAAAACATTCTTCGACTCTGCAACCACTTGCATCACCGACGACACACTTTTCCTTCACACATCGAAGTTGACGTCGATTTTGTCGCATGACGAGCAGATCCAGCTGGATAGTATGGTGGTGAACGCGCAACCTGATGAGGGAATGTTCTGGTTTGGTTTGGAGCAGGATCCCACAAATTCGACGAATTGGATTTATATCAATGGTGATACGATGGTGTATAGCAATTGGAGAGATGGTAAGTCAAGTTTTTACCCTGAAACTAAACCATTTCTTTAATTTTTCGAACCTCTTTTCCTCTTGCAGGGTACCCAAAATCGTCCGCCGTTTCACAATGTGTCGCTTACGTGGCAAACGATCAAAAATGGGTGAACACGGATTGCTCCAAGCAACTCTATTCAATTTGCTCGTTCATATACACCGACTAACAATTTTAAAAATTAAATAAAATAAGATTCATACCAGTTTTGACAAATAATAAAAAAAGAGAAAAATCTAGCACTTCACAGAAGTCGTTTCGACATGATTATGTATGAGGACTGAGAGAAGAGCTGGAACCAATGAGACGAGAAGTACATGAATGAATGTAGATCACAATAAAGCACAGGTTGAAGAGGGGTAGTAGAAGTTGGGAAAGATATGAGCATTTGATTAGATTCGAGCTTGCATACCGCCGTTGATACCGATTGTTTCACCAGAAATGTAGCTTGCTTCATCAGAGACCTATAAGATTGACACTTTGTTTAGATTAACATTTTTTTTTAAGTTTTGAAAGTTCGTATGAATGAGAATAACTAAAACTAGAAATTCTAGTCTGCTATATCCTTTTTCATCGAAATGACAACATCCTACAAAATCATAAATCATGTCGTTCTGTCTACGTCTTTTTTTCTCTCATGCACCCATATTTGGGGAATTCTCATCGAATGATTTTCCAGTTTGATAAGAACGTCAGCAAAATAAAAAAAATGCGTTAATCATCAAAAAACAAAACGTACCAAGAAAGCGACGGCTCCTGCGCACTCTTCAGGCTCTCCGAATCTTCTTTGGGCAATCTGCGATAGCCATTTTTGCTTCTCGGTTTCGTCGGAGAACAAGGCTTGTGAGAAATCGGTTCGGATAATTCCTGAAAATTACATCAATCGACCTTCTTATCTTCTTTTCTTTTTTTGTGAGATTGGTGTCTTTTTTCTATTTGTCCAGTGGCTCGTGCAATTATTTACCAAGACAAAAAAAAAAAAAAACTTCGTGGTTTGATTTTCTCACGTGACATTTCAATTGAAACAGTTGTTTAGTGGGTTACTAACCTGGTGCAATTGTGTTTACTCGGATATTTCTACGAGCCAAATTTAACGCCAACGATTTACTGAGACCGGTTAATGTTGTTTTCATAACTGAATATGCGCCAATATCATTCATAGGGGAGTAGCCTGCAAGAAAAATAGTTTATTATTTAAATTAATGAATGTTCAAAGAAGAATGTGGTTTTTTCATTATATTCAGTTGAAATGTTTTTAATGTAATTTTTGGGGAATTTGATGAGATATTTAGAACAATTACACAAAGTTGAAAACGTTTCCATTTTTTTTTAAATAACCAGTTTTTTAAATAAGAAAAACTTGCTTACCAGCAACTGAAGAAACAAAAACAATATTTCCTCGACCAGATGCTTCCAAATGAGGAACAGCCTCTTTGGTCAACTCGAATGCCGATTTCACATTCAAATCAAGTAATTTGTCCCATTGTGCATCTTCAACATTCATTAAATCGCCATAATGTGGATTGACAGCGGCATTTGACACCAGAATATCGAGTTTGGTGAATTTGTCTAATGTGAAATCAATCAATCGAGTACGATCTTCTTTTTTGCCAACATTTGCGGTTGTTCCGTGTGCGTCGATGTCTTCAAGACGGAGTGCGGCGACCGCTTCCTGAAAAAAATACAATCATTTTGTTATGAAAACGACATCAACTAAATCAGAGCGAAATGAGCCCTTTAATGGGTCTTAACTTTGAAAAATCATGACTCACATTCACATTTTTCTCTTTCCGACTGCATACAACTACTGAAGCTCCTGCGGCTCCCAACTGCTTCGCTATAGCAAATCCAATACCCTAAAAAATTGAATATAAATTTTTAAAATGATTCTTGAATAAACTCACCTTTGTTGAAGCAGTGACAAGAGCAACACGGTCAGTCAAAAATTTAGTAGCCAAAGCGGATGTCATTGTTTTTCTCTCAGCGATAAATGAATTAAAAAAATACCCTTCGTGCCTGAAAACATCAATTTTTATACCCGTAGGAATTTAGGTAAAAATAAAAATAGGGAAGAAAAACAATGAAAAAAACGAGTGTGACATTCATGTGAACGTTTTTGCAGACGAAACTGGCGGGCAACGATAAGGGCGGTTCGATATTGCAGCGACGAAAAGAAAGGGATGGGAAAAGAGACGCAGGCGTGAATGAGGACAGCCCTGTGGAACTTCATGTGTTTTTCATTGGTATTTTAGGAGGAAAATATGAAAAATGAAGTTTGAATGTACTTGTGCTGACACAACTCACTAATTTGTTTATAAATTGATAATACTTCGTGCGATAGTAAAAATGGGGCTGATTTTTGAAAATAAAATATTTCATCAATAATGACTTCAAAATGTTGATATTCTCTGATATGCTTGAACGCTCTAGCAGGAAGCCTTGAGTCTACTGGAAAAAAACAAGAAAAAAAGAAAAAAAAGAAAAGAAAAATTTGCAATGTCCGCATTCGAAACACACAAGCCGACGCGCAATTGCACACAACAATCAGGAGGGAGTTTAAAATGTTTATTTTCTCCATACAAGAATCACAATTAGAGCTAGAACGAGCCACATACCACTACGAGAAGATGAATTGCAAAGATCTGTTTTACATAGGCATTGTTGAACGCGAGTGTCACGAATGTTTGTATCGATGCATCCTTCAGTTAAATTGTCACGTCTTTCCGCGCAACGTTTCTCCACGTAATAAGTGTTATCCTG
Source organism: Caenorhabditis sp. 38 MB-2015 (assembly GCA_900536415.3). Classification (NCBI taxonomy): domain Eukaryota; kingdom Metazoa; phylum Nematoda; class Chromadorea; order Rhabditida; family Rhabditidae; genus Caenorhabditis; species Caenorhabditis quiockensis. The sequence continues at coordinate 111,434 of LR550121.1, forward strand.
AAAAATATATCTAAGCAAAACTGATCGGTTAAGCTTAAGAAATACCTGATTTTTACCAATAATCGATAAACATCCATAGTTGGCTGGGGAGCATGTATAATTGCTCACTGCTCCTTTACATTGCGCTTCCGAGTTTTTCAAAAATACACCACAAGTGAAACAATTCAAAGAATAAACTAGTGGTAGAAGTATCAATGAAAGTAGTAGTTGTGTTTTCATTAGTCGAACTGAAAGAAAAAACGAGTTGTTTTTTGAGAACCAAAACCGAAAAAATAGGAGAAAACAAGAAGCCAAAAACAGAGAGAGCAAGCTCATTTTTCATTGAAAATGTTGGCACATTTTCGAATAAATTTGTCCTTTTTTGTGTGTTTGTTGTTAGCATATTAATCAAACTTGTTTGGGTTTTGAAGAGATGGGAAAGAAAAAGCACTTGAGTCGAAGCAAAATTTTCACACTATAAAAATGAATGGGATTATTTTGAAAACGTTTTTGTTGAGGTAAAAAAAAAAATGAGATGCGAACTTTTATTTGAAACAGCTCACAGAGATGTGAAGATTTTAAATCATCAAAGTAATTTGAGCTAACCAGGTGTTTTTTGAGAAGTTAAAGCATAACTTTTCAGAAAAAAAGAACTGAACTGACAACGAGAAACGTTTTTAAAAGTGCGTGAACGAGGATTATCCTAAAAATGTCACCCAAGGGAATTTCAAAAAGAAGATAGAACTGGGATAAAAAAAAGTACACCAGGTTTCACCCATTACACTAAAGTAAATCTACCTTACTTCATTTTGAAGCAAAAATATTAAACGTATCAATATTAGCGCATATTATCGATTGTTGAATGGCTCATGATTAAAGTTCAAGATATTTGAAAAGTGAGTCACATGATCAAGAAAAAAGTTTCATGGCTGTTTGATGAAAGCTGAAGCTATTTATCTAGAAGTTTTTTTTTTATCTTCTGAAGTTTTTCAAGTTTCAAAAAATGTTCAAGACTCATAAAAGTCCAAGTATCTTTCAGTGACTTGGATTAAAAATGCAAACAAAAAGTCTTTCGGAAAAAGTGCAAAAAGGAAAGGATTTGGGTTCTTCTTCTTTCTCAAAGTGGCTCGCCCCGACTCACCCTCATTACGCATGATTTGATTCTTTTGTTATGCGTGTATGCGTGTTCGGTCTTTTATAACTGACTCATAAATTTGAGCAATTATTATTTTTATTATAACTTTCACGAAAAAAAATGTTTCTTACTAAACAAAAAAAAAAAGTACTTTCATTCTCCAACACAACATGAAAAAAGGCACACCCCAAGAAAAATAATTGGTTTTGACGGGGGGGGAGTTGAGAAAAGAATAAGTGTGGAGGGACGGATTAGCATTTATTCTTCGCCACACACTTCTTGTCCTTGTTTCGGTAGAAGCCGTGTTTACACTGGCAAACGTCCACTACACATTGTCTAGTGCAGAACAGCTGAAAACAAAAAGGTTAATTGGGTAAGGGAGAGGGAATTCGATCTGATTTTGGGAGGAAAAAGGGATTAGGCTCATTTTTTTTCCACTCACCACCATGCCATCCACACAATTAGGTTCACAAGCTGATCCACATTGCAAAAACTCCTCATTCTCACCACATTTTTTTGAAGGTGCTGCTAGAAGCACTGCCAGAATAGAGGCGAGAATCAAAAATACTTTCATTTCACAATGAATGAGAAAAGTTAGGATCAATGATTGTTACACTATTTTTTTCTATTTCTTTTATCAATTCTTTTCTATCAAGAAAATAATGATGTTTTTTGGACTGCTACAGTAGTAAATAACAGTTTTTACTTTATTCGATAATCAAAGGAATGTCTAACAGTATTCTCGCACTCCAAAAATGCTATAAATACTAAATACTGAAGCTGTAAAATATGTTTTTAAAAAACCATGAGTTTTTTTTGGATCTTCTTACCATCTTCATGAATCGAATTCATTTTGCCGGAGAGTGACTTCATAAAAACTTCCTGTTCAAATTTTGTGGTAGGCAAAGAACTATTTCTAGAGAATGTCAGAATTTCGTATATGGTCAGTAAGACCAGCACACATTGCATTTCATAAATGAATATCTAGTTATGTCAAAAACTACCAAATATAATTCTAAAAAACTGTACATGACTCAAAGTCCCTTGAAAATGTTCTCTATATTGGTCTCTGACCGGTCTATTCTCTATACCACGTGTCCTCATAGAACGCCGACAAAAATGTAACTTATCAAACATCATAAAATGACACTAAAAAAACAGATAAATGTTTTTTTTGGTAAATGGCAAAGGATCTATGTATATACAAAAAAATACAAGTTATTATTACGGTATTGTGAAGCACGTGGAGTTAGATGTAGGCTGGCATATTTGAGGAGACGAGACGAGAATACCAGCGAGTGTGGCGTTTAGGAAACATGCTATAGAGCCGGCTACCAATGCTCTCAACATCATATTCGATATAATGTTTCGTCTTTTAGGCGCCATACCGCCGATGAATTCGATCTGCATTCCCATTGAGGAGAAATTTGAGAAACCACATAGAGCATAAGTAGCAATCAGCGCAGATTTTTCAGTTAACTGATTGGACTTTTGAAGGTCGCCCAGTTTGTTGTAAGCGACAAATTCATTAACAGCCGTTTTGATTCCCATCAATTGAGCAACTCTGAAAAATTTGAGTCATTTTTGAGCTGCCTACCATCTTATGACTTACAACAATGTTTGTTCTGAACTCTCTGTCACACCCATCAAATATGCGAGTGGGAAAAATGCATAACTGAACAGCATTTGAAAACTCCATCCATTATATCCGATAAGATCGCCAATGTAGAACATAACTGTGTCCAGCACTGCCAGAAGTGAGATGATGACAAGAAGAGTTGCACCAATTGCGAAAACTATTGGAACCATTGCAACACCTGCGGAGCAAACTGAATCAAGCAGACCTTTCTCAGAATTGTGCTTTATTTCAATATCCTCATCCTTCAACAATGGCTCTTCAGTTTCTGGAAACATTATCTTCGAGCAAGCTAAACTGCATGGAGCCGAGAGTATTGACGCGGTCAGCAGGTAGATTGGACATGCTCCCAACGCAACATATGCGGCGAATACAGTGCCAGCCACGCAAGCAAAACCACTTGTCAAAATTGTGAATAACTCCGAGTCTGTTAGCCTAGGGATATACGGTGCGAACATCATTGGGGTTTCAGTCATTCCTAAAAATGTGCACGCACAAGCATAAACACTTTCAATAGTTGTTGTGCCGATGAGAACCTTCATGAACCATTTGGATTTGGTGAGCATTGTTTGAATAATCCCGAAATGGAAGAGAATCGCGGTGACCGCCCCAAAGTAGATGAGAGTTTGAAGAGAGGTAAAAATGAAAACTGAGCGGATATCGCAAATATTTGGAGGATCTGCGATGAATCCAAACACGAATTTTGCACCTTCCTGAGCATAGTCAAGAAATCCAACAATCAACTTTGCGACTTGTTGAAAAAACCACTGTCCAGTTGACCATTTTAAAATAATTATAGCTATCACATAATGCATAATTAATGCATTGGTCACAATATTCCAATTAATATGCCGGCGATTATTTGAAAATACAAACATGAAAATGATGAAAAATACATAGCCAGCAAATCCTGATAATCTTGAAAAATCATCGTGTGACATGAATATAGTGAAGGCCAATAATGCAACGATTATACAGATTTTTATTGATCTATAATTTCAAAGGTTATTGATGCTAAGCTAGTTGACTTACATAGGCACAAACTTTTTACGCTGTGCAAAATTCACTAGACGATTCTCAATGTCCTCATAGACTTTTTGAAATTGAGGAGTATTGACAGCGAGGTTGACTAGAAAACAAAACCAAAGGAAGATTGTAATGTAAATCATAGGGCTAGCTTTAGTGAAATTATGGATGGCGGCGGCGACTGAAAAATATAGATAGGATGTCTAGATAGGTCCCAAAACTAACCCAGCCAACCATGGTAAATCACCAAAAACACTATCAAAGCTCCAATTCCAAAATAAGGTTGACATGTTTGATAAACCCTTTGAAAAATGTTCAAGCTATTTCCTAAACTTCTACTGGTAACTGTAATTTTATATTATTTTAAGTTTAGGAAGTATATTTTTGTTAAACTCACATTCAATAACATTTTTTGGATTATCTGGTGTTTCTGAATCGCCAACTTTCATCTGCAACTAGAAAAAAAAACATTTTGCAATCGACAACAAAACAAATACAAAAAAAATCTGTCAATTTTGAATACATTATTTTTCTGTACTTCAACATGCACGCGATAAAAAATGAATGGAACAGAAAACATGTTTGATAAGACTCTTTTTAACTGGTAATAATATTTAAATATTATTTAGAGACACAGAGGAAAAAAAAAGGTGTTTAATAATAAAATGTTTTTCTCAATAATCAAAGAAAAATCTCATTCAGAATGTGTTGTTCAGGTGACTGTGGAACAGAAAGATATCATTTATTTACAACAAAAAACAGAAAGTCGTAAATTACATTACTAGTGGAACTAGATTGATAGTTCATCTGAAATGAAAAATCGGTCAACTTGACAGCAAAACCAATATAGATTTCTTATGAACAAAGGAATTTTTTTTGGCACCAGTAATAGTTTTCTTAAAATATGTATCAAACTAGAGTTTTTTTGCTGATTTTAATATCAAAAACTTTGTTCGGCAACAAAAAATTGGGAATAATTCGAATTATGAGAATGAAATTGTATCGATTTCATATTTGAATGAAAAAAAAAACTAAATATTTATGTGAAATAGTGAAACCAAAACATGAGTTATCTTGATGGGAAAAGGTCACAGTTTTAAATAAACATTTGGCTTTCTAAACTTCTTGAAGATCTAAACCTATATATACATTATATTTTTTAAAAAGTTTAATTTGAAAAATTGCAAATAGTACTAATTATAAGAGTACACATTTCATGGAATCATGAAACATGTTGAATTGGATGTGGGATGACAAATTTCAGGAGAAGAGACGAGAATACCAGCAAGTGTCGCATTGAGAAAAGAGGCTATTGATCCGGCTACCAATGCTTTCAACATCATATTCGATATAATTAGTCGTCTTTCGGGTGCCAGACCGCCCATGAATTCAATCTGCATTCCCATTGAGGAGAAATTTGAGAAACCACATAGAGCATAAGTGGCAATTAGCACAGATTTTTCGGCTAGTTTGTGGTCTTTTTGAAGATCGCCCAGTTTGTTGTAAGCGACAAATTCATTGACGGCCGTTTTCATGCCCATCAATAGAGCGACTCTGTAAAAATTGATTCATTTTTGGGCTACCTACCATCTTATGACTCACAGCAATGCTTGTTCTGAATTCTCTGTCACACCCATCAAGTAGGCAAGCGGGAAAAATGCATAACCAAATAACATTTGAAAGCTCCAACCATCATATCCGATAAGGTCTCCAATATAGGACATAACTGTGTCCAGCACTGCCAAGAGCGAGATGATGACAAGAAGTGTTGCACCAATCGCAAAAACTATTGGAAGCATCGCAACACCTGCGGAGCAAACCGAATCGAGCAGACTATTTTTCGAGTTGTGAGATATTTTGATGTCCTTCTCTTTCAACTTTGGCTCTTCAGTTTCGGGAAACAATATTTTTGAGCAAGCCAAACTACATGGAGCAGAGAGTATTGAGGCGGTCAACAGGTAGATTGGACATGCTCCCAACGCAACATATGCGGCGAATACAGTGCCAGCAACGCAAGAGAAGCCACTAGTCAAAATTGTGAAGAGTTCCGAGTCGGTTAGTTTCGGAACATATGGTGCAAACATCATTGGAGCTTCAGTCATTCCCAGAAATGTGCATGCCCACGCGTTGACACTTTCAATACTTCTCGTACCGATGAAAACTTTCATGAACCATTGTGCTTTGCTGAGAACTGTCTGGATGATTCCAAAATGAAAAAGGATGGCAGTAACACCTCCGAAATAAACAAGAGTTTGAAGAGAGGTGAAGATAAAAACTGAGCGAAGATGACAAATGTTTGGAGGATCAGCGATGAATCCGAATACAAATATAGCCCCGACTTGGGTGAATTCGAGAAAGCCGACAATCAGTCTCGCAACTTGCTGGAAGAACCATTGACCAGTCGACCATTGAAAAATAGTTATAGCTATCACATAATGCATAATTAACGCATTGGTCACAATATTCCAATTAATATGCCGGCGATTATTCGAAAATACAAACATGAAAACCATGAAAAATACATAGCCAGCAAATCCTGATAATCTTGAAAAATCATCGTGTGACATGAATATAGTGAACGCCACTAATGCAACGATTATACAGATTTTTATTGATCTATAATTTCAGAGATTGTTGAATCTAAGCTAGTTGACTTACATCGGCACAAATTTTTTACGCTCAGCAAAATTATCTAGGCGATTTTCAAATTTTTTGTAGACCTTCTGAAAGTGTGCAGTGTTGACAGCAAGGTTGACAAAGAAGCACAACCAAAGAAAGATTGTAATATAGATCATAGGGCTGGCTTTAGTGAAGTTGTAGATAGCAGCGGCAACTGAAGATTGTGACTAAAGGATGTAAGAGCTTCTAGAGTTCAACTACTCACCCAACCATTCATGATAAACCACTAAAAATATAACCAAAGATGTAACTCCGAAATACGGTCGACATATTTCCAACGCTTTTTGAAAGAAGTTAAGTTCATTCTCCAAACTTTTACTGGTAACTATGTATAAAATTAAACTTTTTAGATATATATATTTTTGAAACTCACATTCTATGATGTTTGGACTTTCAGGTGTTTCTACATCGTCAACTTTCATGTGAAATTAGGAAATGAGAAGTTGGCAAAAACAACCCAGTTGATAACAAAAAACGTAAATATCTGTCATTTTCAAACATACATGTTGCACTTCAATATGCAAAACATTCCTGCAGAAACAAAACATGTTTGATAAGACTCTTTCAGCCAAGAAAAATGTCTTTTTTTTTTGAGACATGGGAGTCTTTTTATATGAACACTCAGCTTTATTGATAAGAAACTTCCTGGGAAATGTAAATGTCATTTGATAAGTCATAAATGTCATTCTTGAAGATTAATTGCATCACGATGAAATAGAACTATACGTATTAAAATTCCTTGCGTGATCTATATTTTCTCAATCAATAGCTCAAATCTCCCTAAGACTGCCATTTCTTTTCACCTCAAGTCAAACAAAGAATATTCAATCATCTTCAAAATTTGATAAAAATGGCAGCAGTGCAGGCAAAACAGCAACAATCATCCGAACCGCAGAGCTCTGAGGTTCTCGACGGAGCACAAGATCGTCCACGCAAATGTGTCGTCATTCATCGCAGGAAAATGGCTGACGATATGGAGAAGATTGAATTGCGATATGTGGCGTATAATCGAGTTGAGAGTGGTGAGAATACGACGACTTTTGATATCATTTCGGATGCTGCCAAGTATATGAAAGAGCAAGCTCATGAGGTGAACTATCAGGAGATTGGTAGCTCTTCGACGAGTCAAACAACTCCTACTTTGTGTAGATCTAACATTGAGTCGAAAGAACAGAAGAAGCTTCGTCTCTGCCTGCCAGTTCTTAATGTAAGTTGCTCTCCCGTTTTGTGCTCTATAAAAATTATTTTTATCCAGAACATCCGTGCTCGTTTCGAATCTGCTGAGAGCAATTCAACCCTCGATCATCATACTCGTCGAATGAATGCGACTCTTCGCGCACTTTGCGATGATATTCTTGAAGAAGCCACCTACACTCTCAACAATGGTAGTCTTATAACGCCGGAGCTGATGAAGAAGATTCAGAATATCAACAACTTGACGAGAAAAGTGTTGGCTAAGGATACGGAAGGGGGTGAGGAGTTGGTTCAAGACGAGACCGAGTTGGCCGTATCCAAGTCGAGAACTCTGAGAGATAAATGATGGTGGGAGACACAAATGGACAAAAGAACTAGTATGATTCATAAAATTATTTTTTTTTTCTGTATTGTTTTTCAGTGAATGAACCATTATCTATTCTAGTATAGGGGTTCTATCCTAGTATAGGGGTCCCAGAATAATATAAGAGTCCCTATATTGTTCTGGGACTCTTATATTATTCTGGGATCCCTATATTATTCTAGGACCCTTATATTATTCTGGGACCCCTATATTATTCTAGGACCCTTGTATTATTCTGGGACCCTTGTATTATTCTGGGACCCTTGTATTATTCTGGGACCCTTGTATTATTCTGGGACCCTAATATTATTCTGGGACCCTAATATTATTCTGGGACCCTTATATTTATCTGGGACCCTTGTATTATTCTGGGACCCTTATATTATTCTGGGATCCCTATATTATTCTAGGACCCTTGTATTATTCTGGGACCCTTGTATTATTCTGGGACCCTAATATTTTTCTGGGACCCTAATATTATTCTGGGACCCTTATATTTATCTGGGACCCTTATATTATTCTGGGACCCTTGTATTATTCTGGGACCCTTATATTATTCTGGGACCCCTATATTATTCTAGGACCCTTGTATTATTCTGGGATCCCTATATTATTCTAGGACCCTTAAATTATTCTGGGACCCCTATATTATTCTAGGACCCTTGTATTATTCTGGGACCCTTGTATTATTCTGGGACCCTTGTATTATTCTGGGACCCTTGTATTATTCTGGGACCCTAATATTATTCTGGGACCCTAATATTATTCTGGGACCCTTATATTTATCTGGGACCCTTGTATTATTCTGGGACCCTTATATTATTCTGGGATCCCTATATTATTCTAGGACCCTTGTATTATTCTGGGACCCTTGTATTATTCTGGGACCCTAATATTTTTCTGGGACCCTAATATTATTCTGGGACCCTTATATTTATCTGGGACCCTTATATTATTCTGGGACCCTTGTATTATTCTGGGACCCTTATATTATTCTGGGACCCCTATATTATTCTAGGACCCTTGTATTATTCTGGGACCCTAATATTATTCTGGGACCCTAATATTATTCTGAGACCCCTATATTATTCTAGGACCCTTGTATTATTCTGGGACCCTAATATTATTCTGGGACCCTAATATTATTCTGAGACCCTTATATTTATCTGGGACCCTTGTATTATTCTGGGACCCTTATATTATTCTGGGACCCCTATATTGTTCTAGGACCCTTGTATTATTCTGGGACCCTTGTATTATTCTGGGACCCTTGTATTATTCTGGGACCCTTGTATTATTCTGGGACCCTTATATTATTCTGGGACCCCTATATTATTCTAGGACCCTTGTATTATTCTGGGACCCTTGTATTATTCTGGGACACTTGTATTATTCTGAGACCCTTGTATTATTCTGGGACCCTAATATTATTCTGGGACCCTAATATTATTCTGGGACCCTAATATTATTCTGGGACCCTTATATTTATCTGGGACCCTTGTATTATTCTGGGACCCTTATATTTATCTGGGACCCTTGTATTATTCTGGGACCCTTGTATTATTCTGGGACCCTTATATTTATCTGGGACCCTTGTATTATTCTGGGACCCTTATATTTATCTGGGACCCTTGTATTATTCTGGGACCCTTGTATTATTCTGGGACCCTTATATTTATCTGGGACCCTTGTATTATTCTGGGACCCTTGTATTATTCTGGGACCCTAATATTATTCTGGGACCCTTATATTTATCTGGGACCCTAATATTATTCTGGGACCCTTATATTTATCTGGGACCCCTATACTAGGACAGACCCCATTTTTTTTAGACCCCCTTAACACCTTAACCGCAACAAAAGAAGCCAATATATTTTTCTCTCATCATCAATCTTGTTAGTTGTTTCTTTTTCTTCCAACTCTTCTCATCATAATCAAAATAATAACCGGGGCAAAAAGGATGGACGAAAAAGATGAGACTAGTAGTCAGTCAGTTGCTGATCATCATCTCCTCTTCAAAATCCCTCCTCCATTTTGACAGCTTCCCTATGGAAGCCGGCCGCAAGGATAGATTTGCACCACAGATATATTTTTATATTATTTCATGTTTGAAACTTTGGTTTGAATTTTTTGACACGATTATATTTATGCGATTTCACAATGTCAGCCAGATGTTGCGCAATCCCCTATTTGTCGGTGATCATCAAAAAACGATACACTTGACCGTCAGATCAAATATATGTACCCACATATGTCAGTTAATAATGAAAATTGTTGTTTATTGAATGGTTAGACTACCCTAAACCCCTAAATATTTAATGAGAATATTAAGAACAGTACACTTTTTCAAGTTCACACCATAATTTCTTCAAGGTTTTCTGTCGTAGTAATTATAAAAAAATTTCACGCTCAATCGCACTTTTTCTATACATTGAATCGGAATTCCTAGGCAAGATAAAAATCTCGCGCACCTTAGTATACATTTTTTCGACATCCCTCACTCTCATAACAACGTTCTTCTTCTCCTTTATCCTTTTTATAATTTACTCGTTTGTCGTCTTCGTCGCCATCTTCCGTTTTCAATCTCATTTTGCCTTCTTCTTTAATTTAGAAATCCATCGACGAACAGCAGTATGCTCGTTAGAAGAGCACAAAATTGTGTTAAGCATAGCTAATATTCACTCCCCCCCCCCTTTCCCTCTGTCACTTTTCTCTCGCTTTCTACCACTATCAAATGTTGGAAAAAGTGGGCAGTGGTTTTCATCGCTTCCGTAGCGCAGTAGGCAGCGCGTCAGTCTCATAATCTGAAGGTCGTGAGTTCGAGCCTCACCGGGAGCAATTTTTTCTTTTCTTTTTTTTTTTGGTTTCGTTGTTTTTCATTTCCTTTCCTTTCGTTGAGAGGGGTTGGAAGTGTTCTATTGTTTTGACCACTTGAAAACTACACTTATGCGATGACAAAACCGTAATTTCGCGCGTCATCTGTTGTATTATAATAATTGACAAGTGCATCCCACCACTCATCTGGTGCCAATCAAATTATCGTAGTAACCTACCAGTCAACAACAAAAACAAAAAGAGAAAGAGAGGCGGAGAAATAAATATAACACTATTTTTTTTTCATTAGCATAGCTCCATTTCTGAGTTTTATGAGGGTATTAAGCTACCCATCGTGTTTTTTTTTTCTCTTTCTGCATTTTTTTCAACTAGAAGTTTTACATTCATCTCATTTCGTTTGATGTGGTGTGTCTGTGGGGGGAATGAAAGAGAGACGAGCTGTCAAAACGATTAAAAGAACATTGATGTGACAGAGGAGAGAGAAAGACCCCTGTCAGTTTTCGGTAACGCATATCAGGGTGATTTTGTGACCGCGCAGAACATTGATTTTATTTTTGCATGTTGTGTGTTGATGCGGTGAATCCAAAAATAGAACATTGTGTTGTGCACCCATTTTTCAAAATTAGGGATATCCATTTGAGTCCACTTCAAGCTTCTGGGTTAATACCTGATACCGTTTCTTAACTCAAAGAGACTTCTTATAATACATTAACGAACTATTCTACCATTTTTGACACTTTTCTCAAGAGGTCCTATTAATTCTGGGACCCTTATACTAAGATAGAGCCAATAAAAAACTTCAACCCAATGTGAACAACATTTTATTCCTGGTTTCGGAAATAGGGTTATGACATTTTCAGACAGACCATATGAATGAAAAATTAAGATGTACTAATGTCTAAGAGGTATATCTAAAAATTTAGATCTCTGAGAAGTATATCACAATTATTCAGAGTGCGAATCTTGACCATGTGGAATTATTCTAAGATCCCACATTTTTAAAATATTCAAAGCTCTTCAGAATTTTCGTTTGGCAACATGCAAAATTCATAGGATTTCAACAAGGTGCAAAAAGGGAAGAAGCATGTGTGTGTGTGTATGTCCAATACATATAATAATTTCGAGCTCACCAACTCCTTCTCCTCTACTATATTTGCTCTGCCCTCTTATTAATATGTGTGTATGTGTGTTGTCTCTTTCTATGTTCACATCCAACTACTTCTGCTACTTATCGAATATCTTATATATATGAGCGTTGTTCATTCTCGTCTCTGTGTGTGTATTTACCTAAATAATGTCTTTCCTGTTTTTCGCGCACCAGACACTCATAATTTGCATATTTTTAATCGTTTATTAGTGTGCGCAAATTTGTCTCTTTTCGGGGCAGCTTCATTTTTCTTTTCTGAACTTTTTTTTTCGAGTATTTACGATTATCTAAAACATCTTTATATCCTCAACTCCGAAATCCTATTTTGATCATTCAAAAGTTATAATCCAATCGTCTGCGCTCGGCAAGAAAAGTTATGAAAACCCCCCTTCTTTTTCTCACTTTTTGTTGTACATACGCCGCCCGTCACCCACTTCCCCATTGATCTTTGCCGCTGACGACGACTTCTAAAAGGTGATAATCTGACCCACAGAAAATTATTATTATTGCTCCAGATGGACCCTATTTTTTGGCTCCCAAAAGAAACCTTTAATTAGACCATCCGTGCCTATTTGTTCTTCTATTCATAGTTAGTTTCTAATTATTTTCACCTGGTCGTTTTTTGGGCAGCCAGGAGGCAGGCAGGCAGGTATATATAAAGTAAAGTTTTTTAAAATTCATTGGTTGTTTACCAATACAAAGTTTTTTTTTTTTTGACTGGGCTGGGAGGGAGTGCGCGGCAAAAAGCTCCTATCAATTTTTCATTAGATTCGTGTCATCTTGATGTGTGAGTGAAGTTTGAAATTGTAGTTTTTTCTGGACGGATTTTTTTTCATTGGATAGTTGTGATGTGTTCACCTGCTGACTACACGAAATTGGGATCTAATCCTTTGATGGATTAGATCCCAAAATCCTTTGATGGATTAGATCCCAGGCAATTTTTTAATCCTAAATTTTGGACCCATACTTTTGGAACCTCTATTTTTTGGAGGTACCTTTAAAATTATCTTTAGATTAAGACTACTTGTTAGACCCGTAGAAAAATACATCAATGTGTTTATGTCTTAAATTTCAGGCAAGTTCACGTCTTAATTTCAGCCAAGTTCATGTCTTAAAATTCAGACAAGTTCGTGTCTTAAATTTCAGCCAAGTTCAGTTCTTTAATTTCAGACAAGTTCGCGTCTTAAAATTCAGCCAAGTTCATGTCTGAAATTTCAGCCAAGTTCGTGAAATTCAGCCAAGACAAGTTCGTGAAATTCAGCCAAGACAAGTTCGTGAAATTCAACCAAGACAAGTTCATGAAATTCAGCCAAGTTTATGTCTTGAAATTCAGCCAAGTTTATGTCTTAAAATTCAGCCAAGTTCATGTCTTAAAATTCAGCCAAGTTCATGTCTTCAATTTATTATCTCTTAAATTTCAGCCAAGTTCAACAGAATCCAAAATTACTTTTCCGTACATGTGAATTCCACGTTTTTTCTTGATCTACATAAAAATATCTCTAATCCTGAATACAAAAAACATACATACATACATACACAAAATTCCTAATCCCTCCATCAAATCCTGCTAATTATGATCCAACAATAATTTCACTCACCCAGAAAAGACAAAAAACACATCGCCCCCTTGTCTCTCTCTCTCTCACTTATAATTATTCCTTGTCTTGTAATACAGTATGTTTTGTGTTACATCACACCATGGGTGGTCCATTCCTCCATTCATTCGCCACCTGTGTCTCCATTCTTTCTGGCGTGTAAATTTGAGATATAGAAAAAAGAGACACAAAGTTTTTTTCTTGGTAAAGTTTTGGGCACAGCAGGAGAGCAAGTTTTTTTTCGCTTGTGCGACATGCTTCATTGCCTATGCTGGCTCTTTTCATTTTTGTTTTGCTCGGGCGGGGTAGGAAAAAAATAATAATAATAATAGTAATAATAATTTGTTGCGTGGAATAGTAGTACTTGGAATTTTTAATTTTTTCCAAGCACGCTTCGATGAATTTTTTTGAAATTGCCTAATGCCTAAGGCATGTACTTATATTGTGTATTTCTTCTCATTTTCCCCCCTAAATACTAATTCCTGTTCTTGCAAAACACTTCAAAAATTCCGCAAAATCCCTTTTTCCACCACAATTTGCATAAATTAGACTTCCTCCTTCTTTTGAAGTTGCACTAATTACTTAAAATTGACAATCTGTCACTTTGACACTTCAACTCTGAGCAAGCGCTAAATTTAGCACATTTTTTCTAGACAATAAATGTTCTGGCACCATGGTGTCGTTTTATTATTTATTTTTGTGCTAACCAGGATTAGTTTATAAGTAAGTAAGTAAATGGAAACAGACACCAAATGTATCCATCTATATTATAAACAACGAAAAAAAAACCAAGTAGTTATGAATGACCCATAATAAAAGTAGAAATAATAACCCGGAAATTCTACTGTTGACCTTTGTGCATGTAAAACAATGCACTAATAGTATGTACTTGGACCTACCTACTACCGTAATGTTTACTTACCGTATTACATTCAATTTTTTGGCACCATTAGGTAAATATTAGAGATAAAGAGACGCAGATTCTTTATTTTTTTGGATATGACTTTGACAAGTCAGTTCACAAGATGATGCTCTTAGCGAAGTCCATTCTTTGGTCTAAAAAATTTGAATTTCTGCTCTTTCAAGTGTGTTTGTATACCAATGAAGTCTCTATGCGTTTTTAGCGCCGAGAAATGCTTCTTGATCTTATAAATTTTTTTTTTAGAAATTTTTCTTTGAGTCCTTCCTGAGTTCACCCCAATTATCACTTATCAACACCTGTCACTCGAAATATACTACCTGTATTATACACGCTCCTCCTGTCCATTGTCCAATTTGTCACCTTCTGCTCCATTTTTAGTGGCACCATCCAAGCTCCGCCTCCTTTTGACACCACCACCCATCTCATTTATTTTTATTATTATGATTTATGGTGTTCTTCGCTACATTTTTTTGCTGTGTGCTAGCTAGTTTTATTTGTGCAGGTACTCGAGATGAATTTTTAGCTCTATTTGATATATATCTGATTTTTTTTTTGTTTCTCTACTCAACTTTGTTATCACAAAGAGTATATTTTTAGAATCCGTTGAGGGTATTTTGATCCAACTCCTCCTTTCGTATATCTTCTTCCGCTTACAAACCAGGGGAGCGTAAGATCAGGTGTCCTTTGTAATTCGATCCTTCTCCACTTATTTTCTTCTTTCTTTCTCGTCGTTTTGTTCGTCTCCGTTTACTTGGCCCAGCCAACAACTAACTTTCTATATTCTTTTCCAGAATGTTACTTCGGTTAGCATTGATTTTTGGATTAGTGGTGAGTGTCGTTGGAAGTAAGAAGAAATGCGAATCAATCACAATTCCACTTTGCAAAGGTATTGGGTACAATATGACGTCATTCCCGAATAGTTATGGACATGAGAAGCAAGATGAAGCAGGGTTGGAAGTACATCAATTTTATCCATTAGTAGAGGTTAGTTAGTATTTAAACTGAGAGCTTTGATTCAAAAATTGAAAAATTTCAGGTCGGTTGCTATCAACACCTCAAATTCTTCCTCTGCACCCTTTACACACCAATCTGCCAAGACAACTACGAGCGTGAAATTCTGCCATGCATGGAGATGTGCATCGAAGCTCGCAGTAAATGCTCCCCAATCATGGCAAAATACGGATTCCGATGGCCGGAAACTCTCTCCTGTGATATTCTCCCAAAAATGTCGGACGGTCAGATTTGCGCCGCTCCACCAGACACACCGAAAAAGAAGCATGAACAACATCAACAACCATCCAGTAAGAAGATCAAACCGGAAGTTGGTATCTTCTCGGATCATACACATGCTAAAGATCAATGCGAGTGCACATGTCAGAAACCATTCCAATATGTTGCGTCGTCAAAATCACAAGTTGGTAATGTATCAAGCTGCGCGTACTCTTGCCACAGTTCAGCGTTTGTCGAGAATCAAGGTCTCATCAACAATTGGATGGCATTCTGGTCAATCACATGTTGTGTGCTCTCCACCTTCACATTCCTAACATTCTTGATCGAAACTGATCGCTTCCAATATCCAGAACGACCTATTTTCATGCTAGCATTTTGTCAATTGATGGTCGCTGTCGGATTTATGATCAGATATTTTGTTGGGCATGACGAGATTGCTTGTGACACCGGGTTCCGTATCAAAGGTAGCGATGACAACAATTCGGGATCACTTTGTTTTGTGGTAAGTTTTTTCAAATGAAGTTCAGAACAGACTTTTCAAAGTTATTTTTTCAGGTTTTCCTTCTCACCTATTTCTTTGGAATGGCCGCTTCGGTTTGGTGGGTGATCCTGTCCCTCACCTGGGTCCTCGCTGCTGCCTCGAAATGGTCTTCTGAAGCAATAGCCTCTTATTCCTTCCACTTCCATGTTATCGGATGGTGCTTGCCAGCCGCTCAGACTGTGCTCGTTCTCGTGTTCAATGCGATTGATGGTGATCCGATCACTGGAATCTGCTATGTTGGAAACACTGATCTCTTCTTTCAACGTGTCTTCGTGTTGGCGCCATTGGTCACCTACTTTGTTTTGGGTGTTATGTTCTTGATGATTGGATTTTTCAACTTATGGAGCATCAGAAATGAAGTTCAAAAGCAACATCCATCGTTGGACAATGCTCATAAGATCACACAATTGATGTCGAAGATTGGAATTTTCTCGCTGTTATACACGATTCCATCATTGCTCATCATCTCGTTGATGTTCTACGAGCAGAATCATCGTCAACAATGGGAGATGGCTCAGTTGTGCGCGTGCTCACCGGGTCAAACAATCGCCGATTCATCGCTGATCCTCTCACTCATCAAAACTTGCTGCATGTGCATCGTCGGCTGGACATCTGGCTTCTGGGTGTGCAGCACCAAAACTCTATGCTCCTGGAAGAACGCGATTTGTTGTTTGGGACAAGCGCGATCGTCACCCAAATACCAGCCCGCTGACATTCTTTACGCCAAGTCAGACATGTCGTCACCCCAGTTTTATAACACCAATATGCGCCAAACTCTACACCATCATCATCACCTTTACGGAGATAAATTATAATTATTTTTTTTTCGTTTCAATCAACTTAGGGAATTTTTTTTGTACATAGATTTGTCACATATTGATCTCACATCTCATATTTATTCTTGTGTCTTGTGCATACTCAACGAGCTTATGGTCTTTCTTCAAAAAATTTAAAATTAATAATAAAAAAGTTTAAAAATTTATAAAAGTGTATTGAGTTTTCAAATTCACAATTATTTAACAGATCATCCAAGGCAGATGGAGCTGGTCAAAAACACATCAAGATCTTTGTGATTGTTATTTTGTATGTTGTGCATATATTTTTTGGCTTCTCTGGAGATTCTATCCATCATTGAAGCATTCGTAAATCCAGTAAGAGCTATGTTTCTAAATCCAATGAATCAATTTTAGTTCATTTCAACAGTTGACACTGTTTTTTGTGGTGGCATTGAATCTGTCTAAAAGTGTCGTTAAGAACCGAAAACTTGCTAGATTCCTTATTGATATAACTTTTGGATTTTTCGGAGCAATAATATCACTTATCGCAGATATAAAGGAACTCACACATCTTTCTGGGCATTATTTATGGTTCTGGTTTGTGATTCCGATTCTCTACGGAGTGGCTTGGCTCTGAACTACCAATTTTTTTCTGCATCCTACTGATCATGGGATCCAACTGATCATGTGTTTTATCGGTCAGAAGAAAGTTATTATCAGATTAAAGTTATTATGCGTATTAATTCTACTATAAATCATCATGATTAAAAAATCAATAACTTTCATTATATCTGAGTTTTCAGTTTGTAGAAATCGCTGGTTTTAAAATGAATAACCAGCGCGCAATTTTATTCGAATCTATCTGTTTTCTGTATTTTCCAGCTATAGACACAGTTTTATAATCAAGGTATTCCTCATGAGACGCGCCTATTTGCTTGTTAGTATCGATAATTTTCAGATATCCACTTATTCTCATATTCCATTCGATGCATTTTAACGACTTTAAAAATATTATCCAACATCTATCACTGATATTATCACTTTCATTCAATGCATTGCTCATTTCATCAGCAATTTTCAAATCTCATGCAAAAATGGGGTTACAAAGTGTTGATCATCTACTTTTGCACGGTATCCTCAATTTTGTCAATCTTGGAGGCTATTGTTAACCCGGTAAATACATATTTTTCAATGAAAAAAAAAAACTATTATCAATTCCAGTTGATTTTGTCTGTTGGAACCGCTTTTGCCGTAGCTATGGATCTATCGAAAAACACAATCAAAGACAAAATTGTAGCGGAAACTCTAATTCACATGACATGTGGATGTTTTGGAGCTATTATAAACCTCATAGCAATTCATTTTGTGTACAGATACTTTGCTATTCAGAGGCAAGGAAATCTAAAGTATTTTCAAGGAAAATTTTTGTGTTTCTGGTTTTTGGTTCCAATTATGTATGGGATTGCAATCTCGTCAGTCACTTTTTTATTTTTTGAGTCTACAGATCTTGTTACAACTGGTTTGAGGTACGATACATCCAGTGAAACATGCACGTGAAAAAAAATCTTCTATTTATTGCAGAGACTATTTACAAAATGGGTATAATATATCTATGGATCAAGTAGTATACATTGGTGCTGACTATTTTAGCGACGATTTTAAGAGCAGTTTAAATTTTTCAATTTTTCCTGGAATATTGATAATAACGATTATCATTGTGAGATGTTTTCAGAAGACAAAACTTGATTTAAATTTTCAGTCAACATCTCTAAGTGTCGTAATATTTTTCGGGGTCAAAATATACAAACGAATCAATACACTTGAGAGCGAAGGACGATCCCAGCACACGAAACAGCTTCAAAAACAACTATTCAAGGCTCTAGTCATACAGACGTTCATCCCATTATTCCTATTATGTATCCCAGTTTCACTATTCTTATTTTCATCATTATACAATGTACAGCAAGAGAAAATGGGACAGATTGTCACAGTATTTTATGCAATCTATCCGGCTCCGCGACGTTTCGCCACCAGACGTTTCGACACCGCGACATTTCGCCACCGGACGTTTCGACACCGCGACATTTCGCCACCGGACGTTTCGACACCGCGACGTTTCGCCACCGGAAGTTTCGACACCGCGACATTTCGACACCGCGACGTTTCGACACCGGATGATTTTTTGAAATAAATTGTTCAATATTTTATGCCAGAGGTTTTCGGGTATGACAAACATCATGGTGATATTCATTTTTAACCAAAAAAGAACTACACCCGAGTTTTCACCCATTTTTGGTCAAAAATTGACTGACCTCGATTTTGATGATACTTTCGGATTAAAGGTATTTGAGTACGGCGAACATCATGGTAATATTTATTTTACATCGAAAAAGAGCTGCACCCACATTTTAACCCATTTTAGGTCAAAAAATGACTATGCAAATTTCGTGGTTTGGTTTAATTTTTTTTTATTAAGTAGTCAGTTATCTAAAATGGGTTAAAATATGGGTGCAGCTCTTTTTCGATGTAAAATAAATATTACCATGATGTTCAAATACCCTATGTATGTATGTTTAACTTTGATTCAGAACGTCTTCGTGGTGGGAAAACCCAGATTGGTATTCGATATTATCAAAGAAATGTGATAGGCTAATTATTAATTAGTCTTGGGAATTACAAACACTTAGTCATCTATTTTCCCGGAATTTTTAGCTCGATTTTAGAATTTTATTGGCTTTTTACAATGCCAAGTATTTTTTATCAGTTGTTTTCCATATTTTTAACCCATAAAAACTCCAAGTATTCAAATCAGTTCTGTTGAAGAAAAATATTGAAGTATTTTCAGATATATAAGTCAGTTTTTTATTGATCAGTTATACGCCTACTGTTCCTCAGAGAGTTATATAACACACTATTTTTTCTCTAAAAACATTTTTTTTTTGAAGAGAAAACAATGAATTTCTGTGATTTCAAAGATAAATTTCAATTTATAACACTATTTTTTTCCTTATTTTTCAACTTTCTTCTTATTTTACTTGCCATATGCAAATCTCCTGCAAGAATGGGGACTTATAAATATCTTATCATCTATTTTTGCGTATTTTCGATATTTGTCTCAGCTTTAGAAGCAGTTATTCATCCGGTGAGTTTGAAGTATTTAAAAAGACGTTTCAAAATTATTTTTCAGTTTATGCTGACAATTGGAAGTGTATTTGTTTTGACAATAAACATCTCGAAAAGCGTTGTCAAAAATCGAAAAATTGCTGAACTTTTAGTACATATGACATGTGGATGTTATGGATTTATCATCAGCCTTATAGCTATTCATTTTATTTTTCGATATTTCGCAATTCAACGAGAAGGCAATATGAAATATTTTCGCAGACATTATTTGTGGTTCTGGTTTGTGATCCCAATCCTCTACGGAGTGGCATGGGCATCAACAACTCATATATTCTTAGAACCAATAGATCGAACAACCAATGTATTAGGGTGAGATCATACATCTGCATCAAATATTAATGGGATGAGTCATGAGAAAAATTGGAAAATTTCATTTTTTTTTTCTCCTGAATCATCTCATGAGAAACCGCAAAAAACAGAAATAATTGAAACTGTTTCAGAAACTATCTGAAACTGGAATGTGATATAGACATTGAAAATGTTGTGTATACTGGGAGCGATTACTTTACTGATAACACCAAGCTTGATTTCAACTTTGATATATTCCCCGGGATGTCAATTTTAGCCACCATCATGATTACATCTTTGGCTATTGTGATTTATTGTGGATTCAAAACATCAATTCGAATAGATTCACTTGAAGTCGAAGGTTCATCAGAGTATACCAGAAAGCTTCAGATACAACTATTCAGGGCGCTAGTTGTACAATCATGTATCCCGCTGTTTCTTTTGTACATACCGGTTTCGATATTTCTCTTTTTACCTTTTTTCGAAGTTGAAGTCGACAACATTGGACACGTTGTCACACTATTTTGCGCAATCTACCCAGTTATCGACCCTCTTCCTACAATGCTGATTGTGGATAGCTATAGAATTGCATTAAAAAGTTAGTACCTATTCGTATATATAAGTTAAAAAAATTTTTTTTTCCCAGATTGGTTGTGTTGGCATAAACGAACAAATGAACTCTCAATTCAATTCCACATTGAAATAACATAACATGAGAGCATATTGCTGGCTTCTCGATAAGATAAATAATCTTAAAACATTTTTTGTTACATAAAATCAATGATAAGATGCTTTTTTTTGTATTTTGTTAATTACTAGGCATTGCCAAGTCACCATTATAATGAAGAAAAAATAATTTTTAAGTTAATATAGGTATATTTACCATGAACGAAAAGGACTGATAATACTCAACAAAAAAACTAGTTAGTTTGTGTGCCGTCTGAGCAAACGAGAACACGGGGTCTCTGGTTCGGCTCCTCTTTGTGCGGATTTTTTTTTTTTAATTTCAAACTTTAGATCACACTCTATTTTCATGCAGATTAAGCTATCTCGCGATGCGAAAATATCATAAAGCACAACAGAATTAATTTCAAAAACGTTCGCCATATTTTGAACTTTGGAACCGATTTTGGTGCATTGAAAATGTAGAAACGCTGAAACAAAATACTGGATGTTGCTCAGCGTTGTTGTTTTTTTCAAATTAATCAAATCTATGTATAGTCTTGAAAACCGTCGGATAACTTAGAAGGTTCCTTGGTCAGTTATATCTTCGATAGAGAAAACATATATACATCACCAATTGATTCAAAACATTTTTATTGTACTTCTGAATCACCAATAATGATCCATTAATATATTATCATGTAAGTATGTAGTTTGATCAGACTTGTTATTGCTTTTGCTTGAACAGCAGCCCTACTCCAGAGACTACCCCTTCCTTTTTTTCCAAGCCGGTTTATTCATTCATTCTTTTACTCACAATCATGAATTTTTGTGTGTTCAAGAGTTATATTCAGCATGTTTCGCTATTGCTTGCCACTTTTTTCAATTCGCTTCTCATTTGTTTGGTGATACTGAAATCACCGAAAAAAATGGGAAGTTACAAAGTGTTGATCATCTACTTTTGCGTATCTTCCATGTTTGTCTCGTGTATCGAAGCTGTGGTTAACCCACTCATGTTGTCGATTGGAAGTGTTTTTGTATTGATTATGGATCTTTCGGGGAACATCATCACCGACCGACAAAATGCAGAAACACTTATCCATATGACCTGCGGCTCGTATGGATTTATAGTCTGCTTAATCGCAGTTCACTTCATATTTCGCTTTTTTGCGATCGAGAGGGAAGGAAAACTGAAATATTTCCGAAGTCACTATTGGTCGTTTTGGTTCATTTTGCCAATCATCTCTGGAACCGCATGGGGATCGTCAACTTATTTGTTTTTAGAACCAACTGATCGTGTCACCAGTGTTTTGAGGTATGATCATTTTGGAATATTTTATTATATAGGAGTCCCAGCATAATATAAGGGTCCCAGAATAATATAGGGGTTCCAAAATATAATGATGGTCTTAAACTAATATAAGGGTTGAAGAATAGTATAAGGGTCCCAGAATAACATAAGAGTCTTGACAATATAAGGGTCCCAGAATATCATAGAGGTTCCAGAATAATATAAGATTTTTTAAATAATATAAGGGTCCGTTTCGGAACCCTTATATTATTCTGAGACCTCTTTACTAGAATAGATCCTATTTTTCAGCACCTTTTTGGAAAATGAATGCAACATCACCACCAACAACTTTATCTACACTGGCAGCGATTATTACACCGATGATGCCAAGCAACACTTCAACACACCACTGCTTCCCGGAATCCTTCTTTTGGCTTCAATTTTGGTGAGTAATCACCAATTCAGAAATATTTAACTTAATTCCTGCTTCTACAGGTGTCATCTCTGGCAGTAGTCATTTATTCTGGCATCAGAATCGTTATCGGAATCAACGGACTTGTGGCAAGAGGAGAGAGTCAGTACACAAAAAAGATACAAAAACAATTGTTCAAAGCTCTTGTCGTCCAATCGTGTATCCCATGTTTGTTACTATATATCCCAGTCTCAATTTTCTTGTTTCTTCCAATGCTGAACGTATATTTTGACAAAATTGGGCATATTGTTACCTTGTTCTGCGCAATTTATCCGGCTATTGATCCTCTTCCAACAATCTTCATCGTCGATCCGTTTCGAAAAACTGTGAAAAAAGCTTTTTCTTGTAAGTGGTTTTTTTTTCAAAATATGTATATGTATGTATCTGTATCTATATTAATATTTTCAGCTTTTGTAATTGCAAGAACTAAAAGCTCTCCGATTGCAAATCTTCGCAACACAACGATATAGACCACTCTATCCTGCAAAATTCCTACAAACAACAAGACCCATTTATATCCCGTTTAATTAATAATTACATGCTGTATATCCATAAATATAACTTTCTTTGTTTTCAGTTTTTTTATGGGGTGATGCAGAAGCAAAAAAACGTGCGTTTTTTTTTTTAAATAAAATGCATAACATTTCCACTGCAGGAACCTCAAAAAAAAACGCACGTTTTATTCAATAAAATGACATTTTCTATACAAAAAAGTGCAAACAGTGTTGTTTTTAAAAAAAAGTTAACGTAATTGTTATTTTTTAATTGTTTGGCGTGCATTTTCTCGTTTTTCATTTCTTGTTTGAATCATAGGAATCGAAAAATGAAGAAAACAAATGAAAAAAAAAACTTGGTCTTTGCAGAAAATGAGACACGTGACAAATAAAAAAAAGTTCACGCCAAACAATTAAAAAAAAAAAATTACGTTAACTTTTTTTTTAAAAACAACACTGTTTCGAATTGCATTTTTTTGTATAGAAAATGTCATTTTATTGAATTAAACGTGCGTTTTTTTGAGGTTCCTGCATTGGAAATATTATGCATTTTATTTTAAAAAACGCACTTTTTTTGCTTCTGCACCACCCCATTATATAAAAAATTTGTATTTTTCTGTTTTTCTCTAACATCGCTTCTCTAGAGGAATATCATTCATTCAATAATTTTTTTTCTTTCTCAATATAATTTTTTTTTTTAATTAAGCCATGAAGTTTGATACATTCAAAAACGAAGTTCAATATCTCACGCTGGCTTTGTCATTGTTTTTCAACATGCTGCTGATATGTCTAGCCATTCTTAAATCATCTTCGAAAATGGGGAGTTACAAATATTTAATCATATATTTTTGCACATTTTCTATAACCGCTTCTCTCATAGAAGCTATCGTAAACCCATTTATGCTATCAGTTGGAAGTGTATTTGTCCTAGCTATGAATCTCTCCGAAAACATGATTCAGGATAGACAATTGGCTGAAGTCTTAGTTCAAATGACTTGTGGTTGTTTTGGATTTATCATAAGTCTTATCACAATTCACTTCATTTTCCGATATTTTGCAATTCAGCGAGAAGGGAATCTCAAATATTTCCGAAAGCAATATTTATTATTCTGGCTCGTGATACCAATCCTCTATGGAGCAGCTTGGTCATTATCCACATACCTATTCTTAGAACCAACTGATCACGTCACTTATGTTTTGGGGTGAGAGGAAGGCAAAGTGCAAAAGATTGAAAACTTTTTAGGAACTTTTTGAAAACTGAGTACAATATAGATATGGACAATGTAGTTTACACTGGGAGCGATTATTTCACTGACGGTTCTAAAAAGCATTTTAATTATCGAATTTTCCCGGGAATGATGATTTTGGCGACAATCATTGTGGGTTTTTAATTTTAGTTTTAATAGCATTAGAAAAATATCGCTATTTTTGCATATTATGTCAACAACAATTAGCAAGATGGATAGAGACGCAGAGAGAAGTTCTCCAAGAGAAGTACAAAATTATTGTATGTGTCTATGGCTGACTGGTTAGCTTGTGTGCTAATTTTGCACTGCAAAATCGGAGAACAATTTTTGAAAAAAAAAGAAAAAAATTTCACCATAAGGGGGAACCGAACCAGAGACTCTCTAGGTTGTCGTCTACTTTGAAGACACGCAAGCTGACCAGTCTACCATGGGCGCATAGTATAATGTTGTACTTCTCTTGGAGAATTTTCTCTGCGTCTCAATCTTGCTAATTGTTTTTGGCATAAATTGATTTTCAGATCTCATCACTGTCAATTTCGATTTACTGTGGGATCAAGACTTCCATTCGAATAGATTCTCTTGAACTCGAAGGTCAATCGGAGTACACGAGAAAACTTCAAAAACAACTATTCAAAGCCTTGGTCATACAATCTTGTGTTCCACTTTTTCTACTCTATCTCCCAGTTTCTATTTTCCTATTCCTCCCAGCTTTCAGCATACAAATCGATAAGATAGGACATATCGTCACCTTGTTCTGCGCGGTATATCCAGTTATTGATCCTCTGCCAACGATATTGATCGTGGATAATTATAGAGAACCTTTAAAAGGTGGGGTTCTTAATTCTCTGGTATATAAGAAGGTTTTGTATGAAAGTACATTTTTAGAATTTGTATGTGGAAAGAAGAAGATTTCTCCAATTACGAACCAACGACGATCCAGTACAATTGATCAATGACTCATTTTTTTTTAAAAACTATGAATTTTTTTATTCATGAATATTATTTATTACATATATATACAAACATCAAATCAATATGATATGAAGTGATCAAAAGTTCACAGAATTACCATTATTATTCTCGCAGAAGCTCATGTAACTTTCCCGCAATCTATTTTGGTTATACTCAAAAGCCCGGCAATGCTCATACTTGGCACCTTTTTCAAAGTGCTCTGGATGTAACGGCTCTGTTTCACCACTGGCTGTTCGTGGATAGCAAATGAATTGAAGACCAGCGAGCTCGACAAGAGCTAGAAGTTGAAATGTCATGTATGAGATGATTAATGCGTATTCCATGATAGCGTATTCACGGGGAACTGGAAATGTAATGTAGATCATTATAGTTTTGTAGCCTATGGATCTCGCTTACCATAAGAATGACATAGGGAAGCTTTTGTCCAACCGGCATGAAATTGAAAATATTGAGGAGCGTAGTAGCCGAAAACCACAGAACATGCAGTTCGGATCACAACTAGGATTCCATTTTGAGAATCTGGATTACTAAGGAAAATGAGAAAGTGAAAACTGGATGCGATGAATAAGTTGATCGATGCCGATATAGCAAAAACTGACTTGCAAAACTGATTTGCGTCTGAAAAGTTGGTCAAGTGGAAAATGAA
Source organism: Caenorhabditis sp. 38 MB-2015 (assembly GCA_900536415.3). Classification (NCBI taxonomy): domain Eukaryota; kingdom Metazoa; phylum Nematoda; class Chromadorea; order Rhabditida; family Rhabditidae; genus Caenorhabditis; species Caenorhabditis quiockensis. Next base: position 137,749 of record LR550121.1, read on the forward strand.
AATGAATTTGATGTTGGGGCGTATTTATGTACCTCTAAAATCGCTATGCATTGTCATAATACTGAAAAGGGCAAGTGATATTGTTTCGAGGCCAGTAATTAGGGGTATAAGATCAGCAAACCAGCGGAATATCGGATTTTTGACGTGTTTCAAATGCTCAGTCATTATCGAGTTTCGGAATATAATACTATGAAAAATCCGAACGGCGATGGTCAGGCTTGTCGAAAATCGGAAAAGCACATTACCCCATACATTGATTTCGAATAGATTAAGAATGGAGAGCAGTCCATCTGTTGGGAACCGCAAGAAGGTCTATGGAGGTTCATTACTCATTACTACTTTTTGATGGTTGTAACCTACCGTACACCTGAACGGGGTTCCACCATATTTAATAATCATCGTGTTGTCAACTAGTTCATCTTCGGTGAAAGGCCGATAATCGGTATGCATTGCGAAGATCAGGGCACCGCTGAATGCTGTGAGTGAAATCAGGGTGAAAATAAAGCTGGCACGCATGACAGGAAAATTCAAATACGCCAAATCAACGTTGTCATCCTCCACATGGCCATACTTCAACTTGCGATTCTCCTTGGAATTCTTCGGCACTTGTAGGCAAAAAACTTCGGCGGGCAGATAATCCATCGAATTCACTGCAAGTACCATTTTTTTTCTACTTCGCCTGGAAAAGATAAACAATGAAGATGGGATGAAGAAAACTGAAAAGAAAGCCAGAATTTATAGGAAATGTTTGAAGCAGGCGAAAAAAATTATGATCGAAGAAAAAAATATGATGGATCTTGTCATTGTTCGTTCGATAAGGCAACTTTTTTCGTCTGGGGATATGAATATGATAAAAATTGTTCGTGATTTCGAGAATTATGCAAGCAAAAAAAAATTAGAAAAACTGGATTAATGACTGCTTTTGACTGTAATTAATCTAAATTGATTACACGAACAAACATCGAGTTTTTTATCCTGCAGAGAACAATCACGGCTACAGGTAAAAATATCAACAAAAAAAACTATAAAAATTCAAGAATCATGAAAGTTTGATGGTCTAACATCTAATTATATACTTTTTCATACAATGGAAGTTGTTTTCTTACACATAACAAAAAAGGTGTGACCTGAAAAGGAAATTGAGGAGGACATAACCCTTTGTATTCCAGATGATGAGGTGGACAATGGAGAAAGCGTCACCCGGTGTTTTGAGGAAGATATAAATCAACGGAGATAAATCTTTTGCGCTTGATTTACGGGATATATGAGGGAGTGTTTTTCGCAAAACAAATATGTTTACAAGTGTGTCTGGAAGAGAGTCTTGGAAAACCTGTATGAAATGAAGTGAAATACAGATTTTGATATCTAGAAGATAGTTAGAAAGAATTTGAAATTATATATTGATACATACACAAAGGTAGTGTTTTAGAAAATTAATTTCAAAAAATATATTAATTCAACAACAACAAAAAAAATTAAAATATTTATGCAAAAATCTGCCTACAGTATATCTACACGCCCCACCCAGCATAAGTCACAAAATATGATAAGAGATGATCAAAAAGCGACACAAAAAAAAAGATCCAGATCTCATCTTCTTCTCCTCCTAACCGCTCAAAAATCCTCCTTCTCTTCTTGGCGATAAATTCAAAACTGTCTTTCTCTCTAATAACAAATCCCGCCCTTTATGCAAAAAAAAAAACGAAATTGAAAGCGATAAAATTAAAATTTTTCCAAAAACAACAAACGTGTATATGTATATGTCTCTGCGTCTCTAAGCATAACAAACAGGTGATTATAATAATAATAATGGTATTGGGGAGTAACCAGGAGTAGGTAGAATATGAGAACTCTATTGATTTTTTTTATATTCTTAGAAAAATTCTCGATAATTAATAGTGTTACGTGCTATTGCTATGGGTAAGTTTGAAGCTAGAAATTTAAATTTTTGAATTTTAATAACCGGAAACTTCGAGATACATAGAACAAGTCCTACACTAATATGAGAAACAAGTGTTTAGCAAAGCAACATCAAAATTGGATCTAATTAGAATTTTCCTTTCTCTTTTTACAGCTTAATTAAGCAATATGTATGTTTCATGAGGGAAAAAAAAACTGCGCAAATGTTGTGTTTAATAGTTCCTTTTAGAGCGGACTGCATTGGTTACGAAGAGTGCAAAGGTCAATATTGTTTCACTACTTGGGTGCTCGCCGGGGGCACTGTCGTTGTTAAAGTGAGATCTGGTGATGGGATTGACATGAATCTTAAAGACACTGTTCTAGGGTTGTGTGACAACAAGACAAGATCTCTCAAGCAAGCAGTGTGTACAAACAAGAAAAGGCCATACAACTTGTATATGTGAGTTTGATATATATTGGGAATTAGCTCAAGAATAAGATGGTCCAATCCACCACATTTGTTTTGTAATCCAGAGATTCATATACCGTGAATATTGTAATATAAACGCACCCCAATTGGCTACGAAGAATGAGAATATCTCCAAAGCAACAAAAGTTATCAAAAAGTGGTCAATTACAAAATTGAAGATCTTGACATGATCTACAATTTTGTAATTGACCACTTTTTGATAACTCTTGTGGTTTCCGAGATATTCTCATTTTTTTCACGGTATCTTAGAGTCGAAAAGTTAGGTATACATGTCAGCTCAACAGCAAAATATTTATGGCCGACTGGTTAGCTTGCGTGCCTTCTAAGCACACGACGACGCTGAGTATCTAGTTCGGTTCCTCATTGCGAAAACTTTTTTCTTTTTTTCTTTTTCTTACAGTTGAATAGGCTTATTTTGAAGATAGTTCACTCAAATGCCACCCAATCTAACCATGAACACTTGAACCTTTTTGCTGGTTTTTTGAACTAAACAAAAAATCGGATTCTCCAATCACATGATTTTTAAAAAGTTTTTTTTCTTCGCCTCTTCGCGAAGCAGATCAGATCATCAAGTCGAGTTTTCTGGTGTATAAGATAAAGTGACGTGATGTCTAGGATAAACAAGTTTTTTTTTTTTTTGCTAACAGATGCTTCAATAGTCAGATTTTATCGCGAAAGAATCACAGCGAGAGAAAGATGACGCAGATTATATATTATATATAATTGGAGGTGGATCATTGGTCTCATGTTGTTGATTAGCTTCACTTATCACTTAGAATGAAGAGATATTTTCGAGAAAAAGGGAACTGGCTTCTGCAAAGGAACAATTCTCCAAATTTCAAGCCGTCCGTCATTTTCTTTTTCAGGTAGTACAGAGTATTGCAATGGCGATGATTTCGTCATTCCCGCCGACGGCGTTCTTCAAACTCCCCCAATTCTCAAGTGCCACGATTCGTCATCGTCGTTTGCCGACGATTTTTGTCTCGGTCATCAATGCGTTTATTCTGGATACGTTGTAAGTGGATGGCTAGAGAGTGAATCCACTTTACAACATTTTTGTCAGCTATTCAATGAATATGGCGACTTGACGCTCAGCGAAATCACTCAAGGTTGTTCGGATGAAATTGGTGAGAAAGGGGAGGGTTATCTTGTTAGTCATCTTTTCGCCATTCCGGAGACATGGGGATTGATCTTCGAAATAAGTATACGGTAGATATTTATCAGATATGTTGAACAATTTCGGCAAAACCAACAGCTGTCAATTAATCGGAACGATTTTCCAATGCCTCTGTGCTTCTCCATTCTGCAACAAGCAACAGCCTTATCCAATGAACATCGGCACCGTAAGATGTTACAGATATGACCCTGCCAGCATGTACAAATCCGACTTTTGCTACGGCGATTTATGCTATCGTATTGAGCATAAATCTTCGGAGGAAAGAGTTCTCGGATGTGCCAGGTACAAACCCCGCTTCTTTAAACCTATTACTCTTGAAAATTTTATAGTTTCGGCTATGCAAAAGGATTGGAATATGTGGCTGAACCTGGTAGCGAAGGAGGGGATAGTGAAGTTTTCAGATATTGTGACCAAGATCTATGTAATGGCGATTATATAGAAAATTCAGACAAAGAATTAAATAGATCGGTTGGAATATATCTTCTGATAACGCTGTTTTTCTTATGGTAACACAAATTTTTAAAAATATTATGATGATCCCAGAGTAATTCGCTACTGTTCCAATGTGTTTTCATGCCACTCAACTCTTTTAATTGTTTAATACCAAAAATCAAAAAAACCAGTTATCTCTTTCTCTCCCCATTACTCTTTATCAACACCTACAAAGCACGGTTTTGAGAATTAACAAATGTTGTGTTTGAAAACGATTTTATGTTATAAAAACAGTGTGTTCTCATCACTCTTAGCAGTTCGAAATGTTTCTTATCCTCCTTCTAACTTGTCTCTTCGTCTATTTATTTCACGAATTGTACTGGAAGCGTCGAAACCTGCCACCAGGACCGACGCCAATCCCTATTCTTGGAAATTTGCCCACTATTTTCGCTTCTAAAGCTCCTGGAATCAAAGCTTTTCAAGACTGGTCTAAACAATATGGAGATATTTACACAATTTGGATGGGTACTACGGCTACCATTGTTATTACAAGCTATGAAAAATTGAAAGAGACATTTGTAAATGATGCGGAAAGTTATACTGATAAGACTATTTTCAAGGGATTTAATGAAATTATGAGAGGTGAGATTGAGAGCTTCTATTCTAATCTTATTTATTATTTTGAAGGTGGTGATTATGGTGTGATTGATACAAATGGTAATACTTGGAGGGAGCAAAGGAGGTTTGCTCTTCACACACTCAGAGATTTCGGATTGGGAAAGGAACGTATGCAAGATGCTATTCTGATTGAGGTTGATCGGATGATCAAAGACTTGAAAGTTGCTAAAACTGATATTGATATCCAAAGCCTTCTAGACATCTCAATCGGCAATATAATCAATCAATTTTTGTTTGGAAAACGATTCAAAAACGAGAAACAATTCCATGAACTCAAACATCTTGTCGATCAGTTTTTCATAGTTCAAGGAGATCTAACAACCTTCCTAGTTTACACATTGCCATGGCTCCCGCAAAGAATAGCGGCATGGATGCTTTCAAGTACTAAAAAATGCTGTGTTGAAGTTTTCAAGTTTTTCGATGCTCAAATCATTGAACATCGTGAAGAGATCAACTGGGAAATTGAAATCAACGCCGATTTTGTTGAGACATTTTTAAGAGAGCAAAAGAAACGAGAAGAATTGGGTGATCATATTTCGTTTAGGTAGTGATATAGTACTTTTTTGAGATTCAAAATAGGTTATTTCAGCAATGACCACTTGAAAAATATGTGCTTTGATATGTGGCTTGCTGGAATGCATACAACAACTAACACTATGGGGTTTATGATCGCATATGTTATAAGGTTTGAAGATTGTCAGGTTAGTTAAAACTGAACTATTCATAGGAAAATTAATTTATTCTAGAAAAAAATGCAAGAAGAGTTGACTGAGATTATTGGTGATCGAAGAATCACCATGGGTGACAAATTATCACTCCCTTACACTAATGCATTCATCCAAGAAACTCAAAGATTCTGCAATCTGATCCCCATTAATCTAACACATGCTACCACTCGCCCAGTGACAATTAATGGGTACCATATCCCCAGTGGTACTGCTGTTCAGCATCAAGTCAGCAGTGTATTATGGGATCCGAAAGTATACGCCGAACCGGATCAGTTCATCCCAACAAGATTCTTGGATCAAGATGGTAGTTTGAAGAAGTCCGAAGAGTTCATGCCTTTCAGTATTGGCAGGAGAGTATGCTTGGGAGAAGGTCTAGCCAAGATGGAGCTCTTTTTGTTTGCTGCCAATTTGTTTAATCAATTTGAATTCCACTCAGGAAGTCTTGGATTACCCTCTATGGAGCGCGATTTTTCGTTTATTTCAAAAAATCTTCCCTATACGTGTACTGTACAAAAACGATACTTGTAAATGAATAAACTATCTGAAAAATTTTATCTATCTATTATGATACTTCGCCTGATACGTCATTCGAAAACGTGGACTCTGTAGCAGTTGCCAAATCGATAGCTGGTGGCGGTTTCTCCTTATCGATGCGTTTCACATTCTCATCACCTTTGGAGAGACGTTGATAAACATCGGCGGTTTCCGAGTTTTTGAGACGTGGAGTCATTCGGACACATGTTAGATGTGGACAATTTGTTGGCTCGTTTTCAACCTCTGTCTCAATGACACTGCGCACACTTTTTCCAGAAATTGCAGCATCTCGTTGACGGTTTCTAAGAGCCTGGAAAAAATCAATGTATTAAACTGAACTATGGGTTAGTGAAATTTTACCTGTCTCCTTTGCAAGTGAATCTGTTCTCGATTTTGATCATTGCAAGAGCATGCGATTATTGTGTAGATTGATAGAATCAAAAATCCAACAAGTTGACAAACTTCAATAAAAATAGTCATTTTTTTGAAAGTGAAGATTTTTACGACAAAAATATCCTAGAAATGATTAGAGTTTACATCTAAAAATAACTGTGGCAATCGCCCAGTAGGTCACGTCAGAAAAACTCGAAAATTTTTTTTATCACAAAATTTTTTATCAATTAATTTTCTGTTCATCAATAGATTCAATTATGCGTTTTAAAATTGTCCTATTTTTTCTAATGATTTTTGGTAGTGTATTAAGCGATTTGGACCCGAATATATGTGACAAGGATATGACGTCACAGTGTGATGAATATGCAGTTTGTTGTTCACTTGGAAATCAGCAGTATGGTGAGTAGAGTGTAGTTTGGAAGGGTGGATAGAAATTTCATAATATTCGAGAAAAATTATTGAAATTTTTTCAACATTTACGGATATTTTAGTAGATTTAAAAAACAAAAAAAAATTAGGGAAAGTATTGAAAAAAATTCATGCTAGTATGAAAGGCCATGTGGTCCAGAGTTTTGAAATTTTTTGAAATTTTAACTGATCGCATTTTCTGAAATCCGCCGGTTTCCTAAGAAAAATCAGTCCGTTTCTTTTGAAATTCGCCTTAAAATATAGGAAAAATTAAAAACCTCTTTTCAGTTTGTAGATCTAGACCCACTTGATTCAATTATTTCTGGTAGGCTTGTAAAAAAAATCGCCCGTTTGCCCGACGTTTAGAACGCCCTTTTGCCCGCGCCCGTTTGCACTTTCGCCCTTTCGCCCGCGCCCGTTCACCCTAACGCCCTTCCGCCCGTTCGCCCTTCCGCCCGCGCCCTTTTGCATTTCTGCCCGTTCGCCCGTTTGCCTGTTCATTATTGTTAATAACGTTATTGCAACAAAAAACGTGACACAAATCGGGCGAACGGGCGAAAGGGCGCGGCAAAAGGGCGATCGGGTGTTAGGGCGAACGGGTAAACGGGCGAAAGGGTTAAAGGGCGAACGGGCGAACTGGCGTTTCATGTAGCGGGCGAAAGGGCCGCCCATTTGCCCGATTTTACAACCCTAATTTCTGGTCATTTCCTTGATTTAGTAGGGAGCCCAAATTGAGCATATTTTGATACCCCTATTCTCAATTATTCCAGGATGTTGTCCATTCACCGACGGCAATTGTTGTGAGGGTTTCGCCACCTGCTGCCCACCCGGTTTCAAATGCACCGATTCGGGAACATGTAAGCGCATCTAAACTGTCTGTTGTTTCAATTTTCACGGGTCTCATAAATAATCTTATTTCGAATTTCGAATTTTAACAAAAAAAAATGACAGAGAGAGAGAGAGAGAGAGAGAGAGAGAGAAGGAGAGAGCATTGAGAAACGAGAGAAATAGAGAGTGAGAGAGAGAGAAGGAATGTCTGGTTCAAGGAATGAAAATGGGTGAAAAATGCCCAAAAAAAGAAGTCTAACTATGAAGGAAAAAAAAAATGTTGAAAAATTGGATGCATACATAAAAAATTGAGCATACGGTAAATCTACTATTCTTTAACTAGTAAGGGATTTTTGTTTTTGTTTTGGCGATGAGAATTTCTCAATATATTATACAACGGATGATGGTTGAGCGGCGAGTTGTTCCTCCTTGTAGTTGGCCTCTTCGGATTCCAGCGATTTCTGATAGTCCTTTTCAAGCTGCTCTAACTGGTCGAGATGTCGCTTGGCTAGTTGTTCTTCGTGTTTTTGAGACTTCATTTCAAGTCGCTTCCTCTCCTCGATAAACATCTTCACATTTTTCTCGTTCAACTCTTTGACACGTCGATCACGCTCTGCTTTTGTCTTGATACCCTTGTCCTATAACAATATATATTTATACCATTTCATGAAACTATTACCCACCAACTGAATCACTTTAGCATCTTCGATACTTTTCTTAGTCTGCGTTTGTTTTAGATCTTTCCCTTCGGCTTCAAGTCTCAATTTGAGAGCTTGCATTTGAGTTCTTTGCGCTTCGCTCATAAGCTTTTTCAGAAGCTCATATTGCTCTTTGATTTGTTGCCTTTTCATTTCGAACTCTTCCATATCATGACGTCTAACCATTGCCGACCATTCACCAGTCTGCGAGTTGACCAAAGATCGAACCTGAAAATAAACCATAAATATCCAGAGAACAAGAGACATGAAGGAAGTTAGTACCCACCCGATCATTGTTAATCAAATCATTTGGTACGGGACTTCCGGCAGCGGTTGCCGGTGATGCTGGACCATCCGAGTTACATGTGGTAGTCGAGGAGCATGCGGCGGATGATGATGTGTTGGTGGTTGCGGTGTTAGTGGAACCACATCCAGAAGAGACGGAAGCTGTTAGACTTCTACGCGAACCCTTGTCTTTTTTTGTTGAACGTCGATTGTTAGTGATCAGCTTATCGACGTTGGTTTGCTGAAATACACGGACAATAGTTAGATTGAACTGAAATACGTATTTGAAGAGGGTAAAATATAGCTGTGGCGCCACTCCTCCTCAGGACCAGAAAAATGACAGCAACTGAGTTAACTTTGTCAAAAAGCAAGGGGGACACCATTTTAAGCAAATTAAATATACAAGAAGAGCTTTCGAACTGAATTAGTAGAGAGTAGTAGAGGAAACCAAAAAAAACGATATGATTTTTCATATGAACACAAAAACTTACGATCCAGGCTATCGATGAATTTCGGCGGGTGTTAAATGGCTGAACATAGAGGGATTTCCGCAAGAAATTAGAGTGCGAAGACAAAGGTTATCCCGTTTACCATAAAGATAGAAACCAACAAAAACCATGTAAAATTCTCACCTGTTGCTTCTGAATACTATCTCGTTGCTTCTGATGTTTTTTTCTCAAGTCATCCAGATCCTTTTGGAATTTTTTGAGAAGCTTGGTGAAAGCTTTGTCTCGTCGTAAATCGTCTACTTCAATTGGGTCGACCTGAAAAATTGAATAGTTGGGAAGAACTTGAGGTTTAACTAGGATATCCTATAGGCTTGGGAGAAAATAGAAAACGGGGAGGGGGGATTTTGAATTGAAGAAAAAATTGCTATGTGAACCTGAAGTCTTTCAGCGAGTGTAGAAGTGGAAGCCGCCGGTTTAGGCGGAGCCGATGTTGTTTTGCGAGTTAATGTTCTTGTCAAATTAGCGATCGCCTACACTTGAACATCTTCTTACACACCAGAAAAAGAAACACTAACCTTGAACTTATCAACAGCGACAGGTGCCGGTTGCTCGGATGCGGCTTTTGATGTGCTTGTCGCCGCAGCCGTCGCTTGTTCGGATCGCGCTGTTCCTGGCGCCGAATTGTTGCCGAGCAAGTCGGCCGACGAGCCATTCTGTCGTGGAGGCTGCTTGATGCTCTTGATGATGCTCTTCGAGGCTGGCACATCCGCGGCAATGTCGCTGTCATCAACACCCATGTGGGCGAGAGCTTCTTGCCTTTTCTTCTGTTCGGATAGATAGGCACGTGGATCGGCAAGAGCGTCGACAAGTCCTAAAAAATTCATTATTATTTTAAAGCTGTAAGAGTATTATAGTAAAACTCACCACTGAGCTCGTCTGGCACATAAGTTTTGATAACGACTTGAACGAAGAGAATCGGTGACAAAATAAATGACTGATTTGTATCGGATCGTAAAGAGATGTGTCGATATCCGGCTTGTAGACCATCTAGCGGTAGAATTCGCTGACCAAGCTGCTTTCCATTCTCATCATAAACTGCGAATCGAAGAACTGCCAATTCAGGAAGTACAACTTTGCGGAACACAAATGGATCTTCATTATAAACCGGGTTCAAACCATTGGCTGGAATCACTCTGGTCTTGTGCTCTTTGCGAATGGTGTCCGTAGGCAATCCATACATCTCAACTTCAACATATGTTCCAATTTTACGATCCGACAAGAATTGTCCCGATATCACACGAACACAACAATGCGCAGCGATAACACCGTCCACTGGCGATTCGGAAAATGGATCGAATGTGCGGTCAGGTCTTCGTAGGAAATCGGGTTTGAGCAGGTAGCCCGATCCACCATTATACTCGAATTTACCCATGTTGAGTTGCATGTAGACATCAGGTGTTTGGAAATTGAGTGAGACCATTTGACAACCAGCATTCCAGAAGATTTGTGGTAGAAAGTTACTCGAATCGACACGTGCACCTTTCGGATAAATTCGACTCAATTGGCGTTTGTTGTAGTTGACGAATTCGGGTGCAGATTGTTTTAGATAACCAATACCAGCCCATTCGGAAAATGAAGACATATGAAAGTGCAGATTGTTGTCTGAAAATTGAACATTATAAAAGGTCACAAGTGAGAACCCATGGAACTCACTGTCAGCCACGTCGAATCCGGAAAACTTTACTGGATGTGTATAGTTAACCAACGATGACAACAAGGGATGAATATTTGTTGTGGCACCGGTGTAGTTGTATTCGGCAAAAATACGCTCCTCTTCTTCTTTCGTCAAAACTGGCTGAAAATAATCTAGTTAAACCAAATTCAAAAATTATTTTTCTAGAGGGCTTTTGTTGGAACAAGTGCGGTGACAGCTACAATTTCAGTGTTAGGTGTTGTGTAAGTGAGCGCGAACCAACGGAAAAAAAATGTCGTAACAGAAAACGCGGTTAAAACATCGATGAAAAACTTGGTGGTTAGATATGTATATGGTAATGGACAATACAAGCGGTGAAGAGTGGTTAGAGACGATTAAAAAAAAAGACAGAGTGGCGGCAGGCTCAGACTATCTCGAACCTTCTTTTTGCGACTCGACGCGGTTCGCATAAAATCCTTCACACCCAATTCGCCGCCACCTTCCGACGAATCGAACGCCTTCTTTCTGAAACTTCGCTTCTCGCTTCGCGTTCGCTCAAGCGGCGATGACGCCGACAGACTGTTTGGCGAAGTGGTGGTGGTTATCAATAGTTGTGGTTGAGATAGTTTGGGCGTTGGTTGATCGGCCGCCGAGCAGCTAACTATCGACCCATCAGGCAGCTGTGATATTATTATTTTCAAAATGGTTTTTTTTTTCTTGTCCTTTTCAAATCATGAGCAACCCAGAGAACAGAGAAAAATCATATGAATGAATAGAGAAAAATCGTGGTGGTAGTTAGTAAAAATCAGATCATGTATATATATGTATATGTGGAAGGGGGATTGGGGGCACTGCAAACTGGACCATCTGAAAAGAATCCCCAAGAAAAACTAACCTGTTTTTTCGAGAAACCAAAACCTTTTAAATTTTTGGCAATGAAATTCTGCTTCAATTCTGGGTGAGCTTCATCCATGTCTTTGCTGCCGGACAGGTCGCCTAAAAAACAATTTTTGATGACCTAGTGGGGTGAATCTCTTCAAAATTGAATATTTTCACCGTTTCCCCTTCACCCATCATGCACTTCCGTTCCCGAAACACATCTAAAGGGACACCGAAAAGGTATATATGTACAAAAATAATAAATAAGCCAGTCATCATTCGTCTATGTACTATGTATACTCATACCCCCTGTAGTTTTTGCAATTGGTGGTATCGAAGTGGTGGGACTGGCAACACTATTCGCCATCATTGGTGGTGTGTGATGAGCAGATGAGGAGGTGGATGGAGAAGCGGCGCCGGTGGCATCCGCTTCCGGATGCGCGCGTTGATCACCAGCTGCAAAAAACAACAAACGACAGTGCGGAAATGAGAGAGAGAGAGAGAGAGAGAGAGAGGAAGAGAAAAACGACAGTGCGGAAATGAGAGAGAGAGAGAGAGAGAGAGAGAGAGGAAGAGAGAGAGAGAAAGAGAGCGAGAGAGAGAGAGAAGGGGATTAGTTTAGAAGGTGACTTTTTTTTTTGAAATCTAAATTAACCTTATTCCAGAATCAAAGCTTGAACAAAATCGAGTTAGAGAAGTGAAAGTGAGTATATAAAATTCAACATACATACCAACAAAAAAAATTGACACTCTAAATAATAAGCACCCCATGCAGCATTCTAACAATAAGAGAAAACGGGTAGTCAATAATTCATACCTAACGGCGATTGGCGTCTTTTGAACGATAATTTCTGTCTGAGCGATGAGAAGTTTGGCGATTTGCCCAGGCTTCTTGACGCCGACATTGTCATCGCCGACATGGACGTCGTCACCGATGATGAGGATGATGATCGCTCGCCACCCACCGCTACCACATTCAACACAATTGACGAGGATGCTGTCGAACCGCTTGGCGACGGTGTGTCGCGTGACGTGGACGACGTCGCGACAATCGCCAATGGTCGCGGTGCGACATTTGATGATGATTGCACCGAGGGATCATCGTCGTCGTCCGACGTCTCGTCGTCTTGTCCTTCGGATCCTGTGCGGGGCAAAAATACGGTGATTTAATCGGAAAATAGGGTGATTGGTTATTAGTTTTGGTTAGTAAATAAACTGGAAAATCCAAACAGTAAAGCGAAAAAATCAAATCAAAGGTGAAGCAGACCAAAAAAGCACGTTAAAAAGTGTCGTTTTTCTTGTTGTTGTTGTTGTTATTGTAGTACTGTTGATATGTTAATAATGAAGAAAAATGAAGAGAATAGATAGAAAACAATGAAAAATAATTTTGTTGAAAAATGAAACTCACGTGGCGTTATCGAATCTTCACCAACAACTTCAGGCGTTTCCATCAACTCGTCCTCTTCATCCAATTTTCCTTCTCGAAGGAATTGATCGAGTTGATGCCGTTCAATGTCGGCCTTCAGACGTTTGTTCTTGATCAGAATTTTTCGACGAAGACGATTTGGAGATGGTAGCGGTACGCCAGGTTCAAGCTGAAATTGATTTATTATTTGTGTTTATAGGATAAAACTCACTAGAATATCATCAAAATGTTTCGATAGCAGCATATCTCCAAAAATGTCCATGCAGTACTTGGCCATTTTCAACTGATTCGATTTACTACAATGATTCTCGAAGGAGAGAATCACTGGGAAATCAGATCTGGCAAAGGCGGTATCACGAATCTGCACGAGAACATCTTTGAAGAAAACATCAGTGCACATGGCTTTTCCATGGGTGATGATTGGCTCGCCTTTATTTTCACCGGTACCATCCCAACAATCCAGTTCGATGCATCGACAACCGCTTAATAGTACCTGAAAAGATATATTTATGTAAATATGTTAATAGGGTCAAAGGGAGAAGAGCTCGGTTCTATCCTAGTATAGAGGTCTCAGAATAATAAAAGGGTCTCAGAATAATATAAGGGTTCCAGAATAATATAAGGGTACCCCTTAGGGTATAGGGGTCCCAGAATAATATAAGGGCCTCAGAATAATATATAGGGTCCCAGAATAATATAGGGTCCCAGAATAAGGGTCCCAGATTAATATAGGGTCCCAGAATAAGGGTCCCAGATAAGGGTCCCAGAATAATATAAGGGTACCCCTTAGGGTATAGGGGTTCCAGAATAATATAAGGGTACCCCTTAGGGTATTGGGGTCCCAGAATAATATAAGGTCCCAAAATAATATAAGGGCCTCAGAATAAGGGTCCCAGATTAATATAGGGTCCCAGAATAAGGGTCCCAGATAAGGGTCCCAGAATAACATAAGGGTACCCCTTAGGGTATAGGGGTTCCAGAATAATATAAGGGTACCCCTTAGGGTATAGGGGTCCCAGAATAATATAAGGTCCCAGAATAATATAAGGGCCTCAGAATAATATATAAGGGTCCCAGAATAATATAGTGTCCCAGAATAAGGGTCCCAGATTAATATAGGGTCCCAGAATAAGGGTCCCAGATAAGGGTCCCAGAATAATATAAGGGTACCCCTTAGGGTATAGAGGTTCCAGAATAATATAAGGGTACCCCTTAGGGTATAGGGGTCCCAGAATAATATAAGGTCCCAGAATAATATAAGGGCCTCAGAATAATATATAAGGGTCCCAGAATAATATAGGGTCCCAGAATAAGGGTCCCAGATTAATATAGGGTCCCAGAATAAGGGTCCCAGATAAGGGTCCCAGAATAATAACAGGGTCCCCTTAGGGACTCTTATATTATTCTGGGTACCTCTTAGGGACCCTTATATTATTATGGGACCCCTATACTAGGATAGAACCGAGGGCTCACCTGTCGATAAATTTCAGACGAAGATTTTCCACCGTATTGTCGACCCGTCAAATACGTGTTATGTGAGCTATTAATATAGTAGTGTGATAAAGGTTGATCCATGTCTTGGTACATTTCGATGCGATCAAGGAAGACGGGCGGGTTTTCATCAGACATAAGGAAGCGGAGAAATGCGTCGCCCGACATTTTACCATTCTCAATATAGTTATTATCCGTCTCATATTTGGCAATCAATTGTTGAACCCGCGCATTATCAAAAAATGGGAATAGAATTTCGTTGAGCCGAGGATCTCTTTGTTCATCGTTCAGGAAATTGATAAGACGATCTTTTGTGAGGTACTCTTTTTGTCCTGATAGCTTGACAAATAACTCTTGAACTTCGGTACGTGGGCAAATTTTGTTATACAATTTCAGAAATTTGTCAAAAGTCAGAATATCCACATCCAACTCTTCTCGCTCCTACAAAAAAGGTTTTTTTAGAGGGGGGGGGGGGATGTATATAAATTCAAAAAACTTGATAGATGTATGTATATAGATACATGCTAAACCATGCATAATATAACAAAATAGATCGATACCTTTCGTCGACGAGATCTTCCACAAGTGTACCAGTTGCTTAACTTTTTCGTCATGGATCGATGAATGACACGTGCCGGGGTGTACTACAAAACGAACAAGACAATCAATGCCACTGCACAACATTAAAAGAATAGAACAACAACAATAACAATGTCATTCGCGGAAAATTAAAAATGAAGTGGAAAATGTTGAGATGCAAGACCCTAATTACCTTATCTCCACCGAGACCCAGATCGTTCAAACATTTTTGCACGAGTTTCTCGGGTTTTCCAGAAGAGAATGTTTTGATGATGATTTTGATGGGGATTTTTCGACGCTCGTTGACGTTCAGCGTGAGCCATTTCCAACTGGAAGAAAAATGGACTTGGTCTATATAATTTTTCAAAAAAAAAAACCCACTATTTATGAAGTTGTGTGGTTGGGCAAACGTGTCGTATCCGGGACGTCTTCAGAATCTCATTCAAACCACTTCTCCATGTCTTCGCCACTTCCACACTCTCAGCGACCAAATAGAACGACTGAACATTCACCAAATCTTGTCCGTGCGAAATCCACAACGTTCGTTCTTCGATGGTCTCGCGTGCGCCTCGTTGCTCCAACTCGAACATGACACGACCGTCTTTGGGTAGGGTGCCGGGGCGAGCCTCCCAAATTTGGCCCATGTCGAGGACAACTGCATCTTTACCTTCGACGAGCCAGTAGAGAAAAAAACCAAATTCATCGACGCGCACTTGAGCGTTTAGTTCAAGACATGCGCTCTCCTGGAATATAAAATGCGTTGAAAATGTGCTGAAATCACAATATTTTCAGAAAACCGAGCTTCAGTCGTTTGAAATACCTATAGTCACGTTCAAAAAAAGACGAATATTTTTCTCTGGGTCTCTATACAAATTTATATTCTCTATTTTGTGGTACCAATTTTTTTTTGCACATTTAGAGCACTTGCTCTCTTGATCGTTTTTAGTTAAAATTGTGAAAAAATACAGGATTCTTTTGAGAAGATTGAGTTCTATAAGTGTGGAAATTTTTAATAATATCCAAGACTAGTTGAACCTCCCTTATGAGTCTACTGAATTGATTTTTCAACAATAATTTTTCATGAAGTTTAATGGCTGAAACTAGACGTTTTTTTTTAATATTGTGATGTATAGGATTGGTTGGCTTGGCTAACAATAAGCTATATTTAAAAACTTGTTATCTAAAATATGCTTGTTCATTTTTTTCAATAGAAGATCTAGAATCCAAGCTCTTATCTCTTTCAATCCAATTTTTTCCCAAATTCCACAAGATCAATACTCTTTATATTATCTTATCATCTGCTATTGACAGAAAAAAAACCGTGTGTGTGCTCCTGTCTTTTGTTATCTTTTTTGCATCCAATATATTTCTTGTTCAACAGACGACACACACACAAAATTTTTAATAATAATAAAAAGCGGAAAAATTCAAACTATTAACGACAAAGCTCTATCAGACAGTCGGCCCTTTTGTACATCAAAGAAAAGAATGCAATAAAGACTCACATCGTCGTATCGATCAAATATGGAACCTTGTAAAAGAAGCGGCGGGATGGGCGGTTTCCAGTTGAATTGAAACTCTTTCGCCATATCAATTCAGACAAAATGTTCTAGAACGAGGGAAAAATTCCAGAGTTATCAGAGACGAACTCACCTGGGAGGCAAAAATGGGGGGTGGGGGCGGAGAGTGTCGTCTGATGATGATAATAATACTATTGTTGTTATTGTTGTTGTTTCAACGACGAGTTCTCTCACTCTCCACCTGATCCGATCATTGATGACGACTTCTAATGTATATTCCCAACTTCTTCTACCTCTTCTTCTTCTTTTCTTACCACTTCCTCACAAATCGTCTCAACCTAGAAAAAATACAAAAATGATAAAGCGTCACACTAGAAAATAGTGAATAGAAAGAAATGGGGGGAGAGGCGGAGCAAGAATACATGGAAAAAAGTTAACTTAGAAGGTGAAATTTAATTTCAAAGTGTGTGTATTGTCTCGACTTGTTGTCTAATGAGATTCGTTAAAAATAGAACATGAACTCGTCATCATCATCATCATCATCATTAGGTGAACAGGAGAACAGAGCATTATCCACGTCAAAAGTGAAGAATACATCCAACTTTTCTTCTCCTCATCACCAAATTAATCTCCTTTTGCCCAGAAAAAAACATACTAGACGGAAATTAAAGTCTCTCACTCCTTTTTCAAGCATCAAAAACAGAGAGAAAGAAAAAATGAGAGTCAAGATTATTTACATCATTGAATATACATCATACGATTAGAGTTAGACACTGCTGGAACAGCAAAAAACTAAGAATGACGAGGAGGTGTGTGGGTGCAACAGCGACACAAAAAAAAACACTTGCTTTGCTCAGCGCAAAAAAAAATTCGCAAAATTCAATTTGTATTAGTAAATGTATTTATGTATAGCGCATAAAAAATAATTGAAAAACGCGGATTACGTCTGTGTTTTTTTTTTGATGAATTTTTTGATACGGTAATAGTGTTCAAAAGAGCATGTGGGATAGAGGACAACAAGAACTGTTTTGAGAGATTGACACAAAAAATACGGTAGATTTAGACTAGGTGAAAAACAAACAGTACTTCTGAAGTTTAATGAACCACAACAAGTCGTGGGTGTTTTACCAATAAAAATTGACTAAATTGAAGGAAACACTGCCAATATCCCAAAATATGATACCACAATATTTTCAGAGAACTCTCATATGCACGTCATGTCAGCGCGATGAAAAACAGCAATTTGCGAGGCTGAGAGAGACGCAGAGAAAAGTACTCCGAGAGAAGTACAACAGTGAAAATTTCCATGGCCGACTGGTTAACGGGCGT